>LN891205.1:66248-112269 GCA_900010015.1 Tuber aestivum
GAAGAAGCTCATAAGGTGTTTTGTTGCCAATTGCGTGAGAGGGAGAGCGAGCGTGAAGATAGACTGCAGTATTTACTGCTTCCGCCCAGAGTTCTGGACTTAGTTTCGAATCCAATAGCATACTTCGGGCTTTAGTAGCAATTGTACGGATCATTCGTTCTGAGACTCCATTTTTGTGTTGAGTACTAGTATATGGTGGTGATGGTTCGAAGGTAATTCCAGATGCTCGTAGGATACCGCGGAAAAGTCGATTTGAGTACTCGCCGCGTCCATTGTCGCAACGAAATCGTGTTACAGCAAACTGTGGAAACCGTTTCTCCAGTTGGGAAAGGAATTCCTGGAAACAACTAGTGACTTCTATAGCTTCCTTAGTGCGTAGAAAAAATACTAAGGTAAACTGAGTATGATCATCGATATACAGTATGAAGTAACGGGCACCAGAACAGGAAGGAGTTGTCAGAGGCCCTGCCATATCAGAATGGATAAGTTCGAAGGGTCGGACAGTTTGTAAAACAGGTTGCCGAATGATTTTTCGTTGCTGCTTTGCCTGGATGCACACCACACAAGAGACAAGTTTCTCTCTATCGGTCTCGTTGAGGTCGGTAAGGGTATTCGCAAGAGTTAGCCTTAGTGATTGAAGATTGAGGTGTGCAAAACGGCGATGCCATAAGTCCCAGGATGCTTTTGTGATTGAAGTTCCTGAGTGTGCCAACTGTGCATAGAGGTGATCAACCAAAAGTGGTGAACCGGAAAGTTTCCAGAGTCCATTCTGAAGTGTTGCTAGCTGACTTGGTGGCATGCTAGCTTTTTGTATGTGACAAACAGAGGAGGTAAAGGTGACAATATACTTGCGGCAAAGCCATCCAACAGAGAGTAGAGAGTATCGAAGCTTGGGAACGTAGAGGGCATCAATCTCAACTATAGCACCACTATGGAGCTTGATGTTAATCTTGCCACGAGCAATACCATGGAGCTCAGTTCCATCTCCAAGATAGACAGGAATAGGAGCTGAAAGTGATGTTAGACTTTGAAACGATCTCCGATCCGGTGTCAAGTTATCCGATGCTCCACTGTCAATAATCCATCCCTTTGATTGGTTTGTAGAACCAGTTGTATTTGCAGTCAAGGCATGCTCAGAGACATAGGATGCCATAAGAGCTTGCTCGGGATCATCATTGTTGTTTGTGTTGACATTTCTGGACTGGAAGCGGGAAGAATTTCTGGTGTCGAAGTGATTTCGGGAATGTTGGCCATTCCTTCTTCTCTCAGCTCTTTGCCTCGTAAAGCAAGAAGCCTCCGTATGTCCTCTCCTGACACAGTAGTTGCAGATTGGGCCATCACTGCTGCTACCCATCCTTCTTCCATTGCTGGTACTAAATCTTCTTATTCCACTATTGCCACTACTCATCCGTCTTGCCGCACTTCTGAAGTTTCGATGAGAGTTCTGATTTCCGCGGAATGAAGGACGGTAACTTTCACTTCCACGTCCACAAGAAGATGGCATTGGACGAATATTGGCGGTGAGAGCAGTCGTTGTAGCTGAGGCAGTGTTTGATCCAGTAACATCGTCTTTTCGCTCTAGAATTGCCTGCTCCTTTTGCAGAATTGCTTCGATAAGATGATTGATGTCGAGGTTTTCCTGTGAAAGGATGCGGTCAAGTGTTGGAAGATACTCCTCAGGTAGACGAGAATTTAGAAGCGAGATAAAGGAGTTGGTAGAGATTTCCATGTCGGTACCGAGTAGACGTGACTGGATAGACTTCATAGCGGAGATGAGGGTACCAATACGAACACCTGGTTCAAGTCGAAGTGCGAAGAATTGTCATTGTAGAGTGGATTGTCCGATACGCGAGGCAGCCACATCGTACTTATTTTTCAGAGAGGTCCACATGGCAATGGGACAATCGAGACCACGGATATGCTGCTTGGCTTGTTGGGTGCAGGAGGTAAAGATCATTCCGAAGGCTCGATTGAGTTTGTTTCGGTATTCGGTATAGGCTGCTTGATCTTCTAAAGCTGGTGGATTTTGTGAACTGAAAATAACATCGTAGGTTTGATCAGCTCTCATGAAGGCCTTCAGATCCTCGCTCCAATGCTGGTAATTTTTCTCGTTTAGCTTTTCTGTTGTACCGAATTTGCAGTTGAAGGTTTCGTTTGGTGAAGTGCCAGAGACGAGTTCGGACAGTTTATTGGAGGTAGACATTGTGACAATAGTTTGGCTGAAGATTCTTGACGGATGGATGGTATTCGTGAAGAGACTTATCGTTGCGCAAAACCTGGGCTCTTAACCTGTTGGAAATTGTGGTTGAATTGATGAAGGTTTTACGGAACCGAAGCGAGTAAGTGCTCAAGGAGAGAAAAGTATTTTGCTTGTATACAGAGAGTGGAGTCAAGAGAAAGAAAAGAAGGTGGTAGGTTTGTTGACTGTGTTGAGTAGAGGAAAACAGCAAGCGAGGGACAGAAGGAATTGGGTGTGTTGGTTGGTCAGGTAAGAGAAGAAAAAATAACATGAGAAAACAAGTTTCAGGAAGCAACGCACAACAAGGACATGAAAGATGTGTAAGCACTTACATATGCACATGAGTGCTTATGGCTCGTATATAAAATCATGCTCATGTTTTCAACATTTAAGCCTGAAGCTGACATATCGTATCATACCAGAAGATACAATTCAATACACTACGGTAATGCGCGGCAAAATTACCTGGTTCTGCCAGCCAGATCAGTTCAGAAAAAAATACCGGATCTTAATAAAGGAGTCGGATAAATGGAGAATTTCCCTCCCAAATCCTGAGTTGGATACAAAAAGAAAATTCCAGTCTGGGCATTCTGAGCGCACAGTAGTTGGCTGTTGGAATTCTAGGTGGTAACATCGTGAGCCCAACGTAGCTCTCCCCCGGTAGCACCCTCTGCTACCAGATTCCTATCAGTAACTTTTCTATCCAACCATCCCCTAACCTCCAGGGGTTGGTGCCCTAAAATTCTCTCCTTTATATGAATGAAGCTCTGTTTTCCCACACTCTCTACACCAAACCGGCGACTCTGACTGTCGGGTAAGAGATTCCTCTTACCGAAAACCTCACAGGAGCGACTTACAGGAGCGCAAATTTTGAGAAATTGCCAGCGAGAGAACCTATCCGCAAAAAAATGGAGGCCCCTACCAAAAGGAGCGTGCTAATATTGATAATTTTCATAAGGCCTAGCGACATAGATATGACCCGACCCGACGGAAAGAACCTGCACAGCACGATCGGAACACTGCGATTGGGGGCAGGGTCAGCTTCTCCATTTTTTTCACCTTTCAACATTTTCCGCTTCAAATATATACATAACATCGTTTGACGATCATTTCCAGGTGCCACGTAGACCCTGGGGCGAAAAAGAAATTGCTCCAACCAGGCCTAAACTGATAGGGCGGACAACCGGGTTAGGCACCAAATCTAAGGTCAGAAATGCTGCATTCTGGGATTACACATTGGTGGTGTAATTTACGGTATGGCGCATATCAGTGGTGTAGGGCACTATATTGTATAGTTCTTGGCCAAAAGTCATCGTTGGTGGGCCTAAGTACCGCCCAAAACACACCAAAATCAATGGAGACTGGGGCTTGGGAAATCCTGATTTGCATCTTCACCTCTTAACCAATTAACTTTAAAATATATTCATAGCTAGCCAAAGAACTAGCGATTCTGAAATTCATATTTCTATAACAAATCCCTTTGTTCTGTGTGCAACACTCATCATCTAGAGTGACTGATTCAAGAACTGGAGATTAGCGCCAAGAATTTGTATGGCTCCCCACAGAAAAAGATACCTGTTTTTAAAATCACTAATTTCACACCGCTACAGTTCACACAATATTGCATCATATGTTTCAAGATTTTAATACTGTGAATTCAATATTCAGAATCATCATTTCCACAAGAATTGATTTAATTGCACAGCAAGTGGTGGAGTGTCAATGCTGTGGAAAACTGTACTTTTGGCGTAAAAGTGGCCATCAACGATGACATTTGTCACCTTACTGTACGTACGAACCAAATTCAAACGCTACCGGGTTAATCGAACTATAAAAAATTTGGCAAAATGGCAATGGGTGCACAATTCCGCCACTTTTCATGGTAGGAACGAGAGTGAGGAAGCAGATGTTTGATTTGGAAAACAAAGGAGCGCATGGCATCCCCGGGCACCCCCGGAACCCTTCCCACGATAAACCAACATTAGAATAGAAATGAGAAGGAAAAGGTTCTCGCAACGAAAGAAAGATCACCGAACCACACCAATTACTAAGTAGGGCCGGACGAAAGAGAGGTAGCCCGCCTTCCCTTTTGACTCCCGTTTCAATAATCTGATGCGAACCTTGACCGGCCACGGCGCCACCCCTAACAGTCTGATTGCAATACATTTATCCAAAAGCACCATAACCCCTACATTTCAACTTCTAAATTAGCCCCTTTGAACCTGAGAAACCCTTCAGAGAGCCCCTGCGAGCGCAGTATACTCCCTGCCACCTAACAGAATCCTCCGCTTCATACCCGAGTTCCTGAATATCCGCACTTCAACCTCCTACAAACCCCTAGAATCGGATCTTGAATCCAATAGGGCCAATCCTGATCCCTATCCCACCCCTATCCCTGTTCCTCCGGCTCCTCTCAAGATTCTCTCTATGTATAGCTTCCAACCGCCTTGCTTCAGCCGCAGCTTTTTCTTGCTCCTCGATTCTCAACCTTGCGTCTCTCTCCTGCTGCTCCCGGATCTGGGCAGCGTGAAGCTCTTCCAATCGCCTCGCCTCAGCTGCAGCTTTTTCTTGCGCCTCCCGCCTTGCCCTTGCTTCTCTCTCCTGCTGCTCCCGTATCTGGGCGGCATGAAGCGCTGCCAATCGGTTAGCCTCCGCTGCCGCTCTTTCTTGCTCTGCTTTTATCCTTCTCTCTTCCCTCTCCTGTTGCTTCCTTAACTCCTCAGCGTGCTGCTCTTCTTTCCTTCTCTTTTCAGCTTCAGCCTTTTCAAGTTTTGCCTGGGCTTCCCTTTGTTCCTCCTTCCTCCTCTCCTCTTCTCTCTGCTTTTCAATGTCTCTCTTCCTCATCTCTTCAGCATGCATCTCTGCCAACCGCCTCTTCTCAGCTGCAGCTTTTTCAAGCTTCTCCTGAGCCTTTGCTTGCTCCTCCGCAATCAACTCCTTCATTTGATCATCCTTTTCGTCTACGGCTGCCTGACGCTCTCTCTCCAGAGATTCAATTTCCTCTCTATACCTCTTCTCTTGTTCAATCAAGTCCTCGTTAATGCATTGACCTGCATCGGTCTCGATTATGGTCCTCTTTTGTGTGACTATCTGGTCCTGGATGTCCAGTGCCTCTGGCTGTTTTGGCACTAATTGGTCGATAAGTTTCAATCCGGACTCTCTAGTGCCATGAAACCTCTGAAGAGTAGCACCCTTCTCGAGAAGGATTCCCCAGAAATTGCGCTCCCCACAGAGATCCCTCTCCCGCATCTCCCCTTCTGCTTGATCAGTGACCTTGGACCACTGTGTCGTTGTGAGGAACACGTTTCTCAGAGCACTCCGACCGCACAATTTTTGGAACGTCCTGAGGTTCTTCACCGCGGAACTGTCCATGCGGACATCAGTAATTCGGTGGAGGTAGATAATCCCGGAGAGAAGCCGCTCCTCCTTGTAGGTTTTCGAGGTCCATTGGCAGATCTCGGCCAGCACCTCGGTATCGGTTCTGGTAGTATCATTGAACCCAGGAGTGTCCACCAGGGTAATCGTTGATCCCGCATGCTGAAAAGAGTAAGATTCGACCTGGCTGGTGCCTTTCTGGTGTCAGCAGACCAGCGCATCCCCCCGATCAGGGAATATCTTACAAGAGTTAAGCCCACTGCTCACTTTGACCTCCTGGTGACCAGAAACCTCTCTAACAAAGTAACTTTTGCCCGCGCCTACCATTTTTATTAGAAAATAAGCGCCCAATATGAGATGGCTTCTGTATTTTACCTGTAACTCCCATGACTGCGATCAAAACTTCTTTACCGGGCGGAACACTGGTCTCCATTGCAGCGGGGGCGTAGAAGACCACGTGGATGTGTCTGGGTAAGTTTTAGAAAAGATTTCTTGGTCAACTGCCACAGCTGGGGTAGTGTGAGTGGGTGTTGCGCTTGGAGATAGGCGCGCGCGGGTGAAGTAGGACTCCTGGTAAGTTTATCCGATCCTTTGGATACTGGGATTTGTTTGAGCGATAGTGTAGACAGCAGCAGAGCGCGGAAGTCCAGGGAATCTCGAGGAAATCGTAAGGTTCAGGAGAGTTAGTTTAGGAATGGGTCTTTAGAAGGCGGGGCGGACTTGGTCGTGGGAGCTCTCTTATACAATGCATTCGCGTTGTGGTGAAATGAGCGAGAAGAAGAAATAATTTGAAACCCCTATACCATCAGGAGCGGCCCTACCGTAAGTATCATACACGAGAAAAGTGTGCGCAGTCTAGCTTGCACAGCAGTGGTCAGAGTTTAGGCTTCTCCAGAAGCGGGTTGCCAAATCTGGGAAACCTATCATATCATACCGGGAGTCTTTAGCGAAGCTATGTTTCCGATAGTGATTTTGGAATAGATTCCGGCGAGGGGAATGCCTGATCAGTCAACAATAACGACATCACTATGGGTTGAAGTTTATGAGGGCATATAATTTCATAACAAGGTGTAATAATTGAAATAAATGGCGAGAAAGTGTAAAAAAATAAGAGAAATTGTAGCAAAATGAGAGTGAGAGAGCGCCAATAAGCACTAGTAAATTTGAGAAAGTGTAAGAATGTGAAAATCAGAGCCATCTCGAAACAAAAATACAATTTGATATATGGAAGATAGCGGGCAAATTTCCAACTTTGCAAGGGCTAATGCTTTCTTTGAGCTCTTCCCCACTTTTTCTTCTCTATTGTTCCTAAACTGGAGCGAGAGTTTCCCCGGCCTCGCAGCAATCGTCCCGCTAAACTAGCTCCCCTCAGTCATGCACCTTTTGTGTTCTTTTACAACATGGCAGTCTATGATTAAATTGCCATTCTGTTCGGTGAGCCTTATAGCTCTCGAATTTCTTCCAAGAGCCAACTGACCTATCTTGGGCTTGCGTAACCCACTCCCAAAACGTGCGCAGCGATCGAAGAGAACAAACAACTCTACCAAACAGCCGACCCATATGAGCCTGTGTCAATAGAAAACCCACCCCGGGGTAAAGTTGTGGTAAGCAGAAAAGTGCATAGCAACCAGAGTGACCCACAAAAAAAGTTTTAGAGATATTTAAGTTTTGTAACAACATAAACTTTAAACTACTACTCTTCACTCAAGAAAAACTCAAATATTTATTTGAATGCTATAAAATTTAGTTTGACACTTATGCTTCAATTCTATGAACTTAAAACTTTAAAAACAAACTAAATTACATAGTTTTCCTTGCTTTTTTGTTTTTAGACCCAGGTGGATGGCCTCTTCTCTTAGAAATATTAGTTAAACTCTCACCATCTATATTGGAAACAACCACTTCATCATTGGCCTTGTCTCCTATTTCTTTTAAAGTTGTATCAGTTGTTCCTAGGTGGGATATATTCACATTACCTGAATGCTTGCTTCTTCAAACTTTAACCAACTGAGCTTGTTGAATAGTATCAGGTAAGAGCTTTGTATATAGCCAGGTAGATTGGATATGCTCTGGAGAATAAGAGCTGTACTTACTCCACATATCAAACAGCTTTTCAGGCTTCAAACCAATTGGCTAAAGCTCTTTTGGTACCATAGTACAAATTTGTTCCAATGTTATCCTAGACTTAGTAAGATCAAATCTCTCCCACTCAGCTAGTAGAAGTATATTTATATGAAATATCATATGTACAGAAGCTAACTAAGTGAATACTTAATTAACTATTAAGCTAATACTTATTGCAAAACAATATCTTTTTTTACATTTTCACTCTAGTCCAATCTATACTACATCTATCATCATATATCGCTTGTATTATATAAGCAACATATATTGGTATAATACCATAGGCTAACCTCTCTAAGAGATTCCATACACCCTGGCCGATACGATGATAAGACAAATTCATCTGCATCCTGCCAGTACGGAACTGCCTAGTTGCGTCATGGGCACGCTCTCGGATCGTAGGATTATCAGAATGAGAGAAAATCGCCGTCAACATCACTCCACTATATCCCACCAATAGACTCCGAGGCAGTGCGGATGCGCAGGGGAATATGGTCTGACAAAATGGTTCTTTCAATTGAAACCCGTAGCGCTCCGTCAACAGATCAACTTTTCGATGTGTTCCACGTCACTCTATTTTCATTCCAAGAGGGGAAGAATATGACCGAGGTAGAGCTCTCAAGGGTGTGCCAGCGCAGACAAATTCAAGGTGAGTTAATGAGCTGGTTTATTAGCGTTCTTCGCACGATTTTTTGGTAGGACCTGATGTAGGGATCAGCTAACGAGGAGCCGATCTGAGCCTCTCCAATTCCACACCATGCATAAAGCTCCAGTAATTTTCGCCAGCGGACTCTACTTGTAGCATATTTTCGTAGACTTCCGGGGAGGCCGCCTTGAGATCCTCGTGGACAAATCCCGGCACTCAGAGTGGAGTGAGAACTTCCATGAGAAAAAGACCCACCCCCGTGATCCCTATTTCCTTGATTCCCACCAAACCCTCTAGGCTGGTCGGTGGTTAGTCTCGCAGCACAATTCGGTGACCACAACCTTCATTTATCCCAAGGAGGAGTAGCCTTCAATAATCGAAGCGATTCTCCTATCAGCTACAAGCGGGCATATCCTCGTCAAAGGGGTCTTCGACCACATCTTCCCATGAGGGGCGCAGGAGTAATAGGGGTGAAAGTAGACTAAATGCTTCTATCTATTGAGGGGCTTCTGGGAACCCAGACTTTAGAGTGTAGCACGGTGCGCACACCAAATTAAACTACTAGCAGTTCAACCCGCGTGATGGCTCTGCCATCGCCACATTCCCTTCCCACTCCCAGGAACCGTTGACTTATCCCTTTAGCCCTTGACTGTGGGGGGTTGTAGCAGTCTGGGTTTCCCGCCAGCGGCCCTGCCCAGCTAACAGCCAATGAGAGAGAAGGGATTTCCTCTGTTCGCCGGTTTGGGGGGGAGGGTTGGGGGATTGAACGCTTCCTAGTATGTGACTCACTTCGACGCATTAAGGCAGGTATTTCCCCCGCCAAAGGTGGATGTCACCCTAGCTACATGGATAGTCCTCTTTTTTGGCCGAGACTCCCCCGCGCACCACCAGCCGACTTCCCCTTTGCCCTAGATAATCACGGTAATGGACGCATCAATCTATTACTCCATGGTCATGGGACCGTGGGCGCCTCCATTGCTCCCAATGGCTGGGAACCTCACCTGTATTGTAAGAGGTATGACTTACGATAGTGTCTATATGCCACAACGGAAAGGGCATGCTAGCAAGAGCAATTGGGAAGGGGCCTGTAACACCATGGCTTGACCGTCAGCAGTATCGTTGGTAAGGTATTTAGGGATAGAAGCACCTCCAGATGTGTTGCTAGGTGGAGATAACGATCACGAGTGTGAGATGATAAGAAACCGGTGGGCTGTCGTTTCTATAGGGTGTTCATTGTGTCTACGTTACGTCAGTTAATGTCTCAAATCCAATGCATGTTTCTTTTGCTAGCCAGTGATTTAGCTCAAGGAGATTATTGCAGTCACTAATGGATGCCATTCATGAGTTGAACCCAATCATCGCAATGGCACACTTGAGAGTAGACAAACCCCAAATCACCAGCCAATATTATTACGAACCCAACCTCTCGATCTTTTCATGTTATGATATCATAACATAAAACACTCGTTCCTTCTAGGGTAGGAAATGCGCATTCAATAAAAGGAGCAAAAAAAAAGAACCCATCATAATATTCTTATAATGAACCCCATCGCATTGACCCCACCCCTATTCCAGCCAAAGTAAGGAATAAAAATTAGATACATCCACAAGTCTCCGGAATGAACAAACAAAAATAGTCATCAATATAAATAATAGAGAGAAAGTGGGAAAAGGCTCAAAAAAAATCGCACCACATACACCATTCGGGCTAGTAATACCCTCCTCGCCCCCTGATTCCCTTGAGCGCTCTGATTGTAATACACCTGACCTATAACCAGCACCCTGGCGACACCTCAATCCTAAAATCAAGCAACCCCAATGAGAAAATCTCTAGAGTGTCCTTGTGCCGGCAGCATGTTCCTTTGTCCCCTTTGATTTCTCTCTCCGTTATTCCCCAGTACCTAAATCTCGGTAATGCAATCCTCCCATAAAGCACTAGAAATCTATCCCAAATCCAACAGGGCCAATGTTAAAGCCTATCCCACGCTTCTTTTCCTTCCTCCTGATCTCCTCAAGTAGGCTTTGATTCATAGATTGCAACCGACCTCGCTCAGCTGCCGCCGTTGCTTGCTCTTCACTCCTTATCCTCGCTTCTCTCTCTTGCTGCTCCCTCATCTGGGCTGCATGAAGCTCTGTCGTCAACTTCAGATCAGCTGTAGATTTTTCTTGCTCCTCACTCCTTATCCTGGCCTCCCTCTCCTGCTGCTCCCGTATCTGGACAGCGTGAAGCTCTTCCAATCGCCTCGCCTCAGCTGCAGCTCTTTCCCGCTCTTCTCTTATCCTTCTCTCTTCCCTCTCCTCTTGCTTCCTTAATTCCTCAGCGTGCTGCTCTTCTTTCCTTCTCTTTTCAGCTTCAGCCTTTTCAAGTTTTTCCTGGGTTTCCCTCTGTTCCTCCTTCCTCCTCTCCTCATCTCTCTGCTTTTCAATGTCCCTCCTCCTCATCTCTTCGGCATGCATCTCTTCCAACCGTCTTTTCTCATCTACAGCTTTTTCAAGCTTCTTCTGAGCCCTTGCCCGCTCTTCCGCAATCAACTCCCTCATTTCCTCGTCCTTTTCTTTTATGGCTGCCTGACACTCTCGTTCAAGGGATTCTATTTCTTCCTTGTATTTCTTCTCTTGCGCAATCAATTCCGCGTTAATGAATTGCCCCGCATCAGTCTCAACTATCGTCCTCTTTTGTGTGACTATCTGATCCTGGATATCCAGTGCTTCCGGTTGATTCGACATCAACTGGTCGATGAGCTTCAATCCGGATTCTCTAGTGCCATGAAATCTCTGAAGAGTAGCGCCCCTTTCTATAAGAAGCCCCCAGAAATTACGTTCTTCGCAGAGAGCCCGTTCCCGAATCTCCCCTTCTGCTTGATCCGTGACCTTTGACCACTGTGTTGTTGTGAGGAATACATTCCTGAGGGCACCGCGACCGCACAATTTCTGGAACATCCTGAGGTTCTTCACGGAGGAACCGTCCATGCGGACGTTAGTGACGCTGTGTAGGTAGATAATGCCGGAGAGAAGTCGGTTTTCCTTGAAGGTTTCCGAGGTCCAATCACAAATCTCGGTCAGCACCTCGCTATCGGTTCTTGTAGTATCATTGAAGCCAGGAGTATCGACTAGGGTGACCTTTGCGCCCGCGTGCTCAAAAGAGTAAGATCCGACCTTGCTAGTACCTTACCGACGTCAGCTAACGAGCCCACCCTCAATGCCCGGGAATAACTTACAAGAGTGAAGCCCACTGCTCACTTCGACCCCAGAGTTACCGGTTACTTCCCGGATAAAGTAACTTTTACCAGCGCCTACAAAATTTCAGTAAATAATAAAGTTTGAATCCCTTGGTTTTTACCTGTAACTCCCATGACTGCTATCAAGATTTCCTTACCCGGCCCAGCACTGGTTGGCATTGCGGCGGGCGGCTGAGCTAAAATCGGGGGTGTACCCTGTGGATTAATAGGATTTTGTGCAGCCTAGCCAGAAACTAGTGGGTTACTTGGTGCCAGTATGCCCATCCTCGGCGACAGGGCGTTAGGGATAGGCCCTTGGGTAACCGGGACTGAAATACTTGATTGAGAGGGTTGTGGGCCAAAGCCTCTTGCGGGTGGCGTAGACCTCCGGTAAGCTGATCTGACTATTTAGATATTAGGACCTGGTGAGGGAATATAGGTGGATAGTATAATAGCAAAGTCTAGTTGTCGGTGGAAATATGAGGGCACAGTTAAGCCGGATTGCGAATAGATATTCTAGAGGAATGAGTGGGTGCTCGGATGGGAATTCCAGTGATATATCGGGATCGCTTTGCCCCAAGCTATCATACCTTAGAAGAAGTAAGTCGGAAGTTTTATACCCCCAGGAGCGGCCCTGCGGTTGTCACGTGTGAAAAGAGTGCGCAGTCCAGTTTTCACAGGAGGGGTCAGCGTTCCGGCTTCACCACACCCTAATTGCAGAATCCGGGAAGTGAAGCGGGTCTTTTCTATAGATATGATCTCTCCAGAAATTGTTCTACGGTGGGTAAAGGTTTATCTAATGAATCAGCGAAACACAAAACCTTCACGGATTGAAATTCTACCAAAACTCATGATCGTACTATACAAAGATGAGAAAGAGATCGCAGGAAATCGAAGGGCAGAGTAAGAAAGACCATAGAAACCAGGACCCCCTCGAAACGAAAATGCAACAAGATATGCGCACGATCGGAATCAAATTCCACTGCCCCTCCAAATTCCTCTGCGTTTCTCGTCTTACCACGCTTGCATAGTCTGGTAGTCTCTATTCGTCGGAAAATCTCGTTTTCACTCCTGCATCTTCTGTATCGCTTTTACAATCCAACGGTCTGTTACTGTATCGCCGCTCAGTTTTTCAGTAAGGCCCCTTCACCCCTATGTCAGGAGTCCTACGCCTGACCAATAGAGGCAAAGTTTGTGTAACCCAATACAGCACGCGCAGCCAGTAAAGACGATAGTAAGTTCTACAAAACAACACACATATATGTGTGCTCGTAGCCTATAAGCGAGCCCCCTTCATCCGATGTCTCTAGTATAGGCTAGCCTATAGGAGGGAGCTCCCACACAGGCCGTCCGATACTACAACCAGAAAAAACCGCTCTGCAGGTCGCCCCATCCCCTACAGGATTTCCTTGTTGCAGTCATATAAAGCACTCGGATACATATATTGTAATAATGAGTGGAAATAAATCCTGTCCACACCCGGATAACAGGGTTTCTGCATAAGCATTCCCAATGAGTGATCGCCCCTGATACGCAGCTGGGCCGATTTGGTTCTAAAGTGAAGAAATTCTGTGAAAGGAGTATCATATCTCGAGTATTTTGACGACTCCGAGACAGCGGTCATAAATTGTCTCCCCCATCCGAGTGCCGCATTTTTATCCCCAGACAGTGAGTCCTATCATACGACCTTGAGTGGTGCTATTAGAGCGCAGCAGGCGAAGAAAAGCTGGCTTCGGTTGAAGTCCGAAGCACTCCGTCAAGATATCAACTTTCCGCTAAAGCCCCATATTTATTTGCCTTCATTCCCCCGGAATAATAATACGGCGGAGGGGAAACTGGTAAAAGTCCACGAAGGCAGATATGTTCAAGGGAGGGTTGATAAGTGGGTCCGCTTACGTTCATCGTACAATGGCTGGCAACACTAGTCGCGGGATGTCACATGGCGAGGAAATTTTGTCGCCCACAAATCATGCCTGAAGAGAGTTTGCAAAACAAGATCTGTAACTCCTCCGTGCTAGATAGCACCATTTGGAAAAAGAAAAAGACCCCAGCATGACAGGGTCAAAGCAAGCATAGCAAGTTTAGGAAAATGGATTATGATACTTGGATTTAGATCAGGACTTAATAATTAGATAATAAGATAGGGATTTATGGAAGACTCTTTTACAAAATACTATCCCTAGAAACTATATGCCCTATCCTCCAAACTCTCAAAGCATGGATTATAGGCTATGTCTACAAAACAACCCAGTAATTATCTGGCGTTTTCAGCAGTACCCGGGAATCGGAGCCAGTGTTCATCGGCTCCTTCAGCTCAACAGGAAGAACCAATAGGAATATTAAAGGAGAAAAATTCTAAAAGTAGTACAAATGCTCAAGGAGTGCTCTTAGAGGTTTTGATTCCTTTTTTTTTCCACCCACTCTCTGCCCAAGATAGGCACAGGCCCTGAGAAGCAGCCCCGCTATTTGTGTTGCCAAGCCATTTACCCGATTACAGGATCCCTTTGAAAATGGCAAGTACTATACAGTGCAAGTGCCCCGGTAAAAGTCATCGTCACTTGCGTTCTTTACACCAAAAGTAGCTATTTTCTCAGCAGAGCGACTAATTAATGCCCATCTCAATTAATAGACATATCAGTTCTATTGAACAACAGGAGATGTAGTGGTAGTGGAAGGCTGGGCGTGGCAGGAAACGAAAACGAGACCTTTTGGTGGAGAGAGATGAGAGTGGAGATGTATTAGTCTTTGTATGTTCTATCATAGCTACGAGAAAACATGCTTATATAGATATCCCTTCAGAGCCCTAGTTCCCTAATCCATATCCCATTCAACCACTTTAA
Source organism: Tuber aestivum (assembly GCA_900010015.1). NCBI lineage: Eukaryota > Fungi > Ascomycota > Pezizomycetes > Pezizales > Tuberaceae > Tuber > Tuber aestivum. The sequence goes on from LN891205.1 coordinate 80,691, forward strand.
ACATCTACTCTAACCATATACTTCATCATTTGTAGGAGACTACACCAGTCTAACAACCACCATGCTCAAGACCAAACTTATGCTCATATGACATCAGCTGGTTAGTCACAATAGACTTGTAAGAGCGTCAACTATTACAACAAGTTCAGCGTTAAGGTAGTGATACGAACATTACAATACCTAAATTTTGGTTGAATTAGACTCTCTTACACTGTTGTTTGGCCTATGAAAATTAGATATAGGGGCCCTATGAGGTCCGACCATAAGCACGAGGATTTCGACACCCCGAGATTCACTTACTTACCCATGCAAGGATCAATTCACGGTTAATCTTTTACTGCTAAGGGGATATTCACTAAATTCCCGAGTTCCAGAACACTCGCCACTGCATTTTGGCAATAATTGGTCTCCAGGACCTCAAAACCCGGCGGACTCAATTGATGTCAAACTCCGCCGATTTTGGTGAGTTTTCACCAGCGCTTTGCCCGACCGACGATGAGCTATGCCCAGGAATTATGCAATCGACGATTCGAGAGCCCAACCACATCATGCCAGACAGCCCCTTAATGGGCTAGTGCATGAGCCTTTTTAATCCCATACGCTCCAAAATTCATATTATTTCCGTATATTTCACCTGCGGAATGTATCCGTAGAGGATTTTTGTAGACTTCCGGTGATGAATATTGAGATTCTCATAGGTGGATCTTATCATATGAGAATCGGAGCCACTGTGGCGGGAGTATGGCTTCGCCTGACTTTTTCCCGTCTTCAGGTAAAGAGCCAAGATTCTCCCTGGGTCCACTTGCGCTCATCAAATTTGGGCCGGTAAAATTGAAACCGTCTCACTTACACCAACGCGCTAGTGCTCAAATTGGCCTCTTGGCGCCCAATTGCCCACAATATATCACTCGGAAGTTGGAGTGCTCCCGTGTTGAAAACATGAGAATGATTTCATATAATATTATGAGCCATAAGCATTCATGTGCATATGTAAGTGCTTACACATCTTTCATATCCTTGTTGTGCATTGCTCCCTGAAGTTTGTTTTCTCCTGTTCTTTTTCTTCTCTTACCTGACCAACCAACACACCCAATTCCTCCTGTTCCTCGCTTGCTGTTTTTCCTCCACTCTGCACAGTCAACAAACCTACCTCCTTTTCTATCTCTTGACTCCACTCTCTGTATACAAGAAAAATACTTTTTTCTCTCTTTGCGCATTCACTTCCTTCGGTTCCATAAAACCTTCGTCAAGTCAACCGCAATCTCCAACATCCCGGGTTGGCAGGTGGATTTCTTTGTATCTCCAAACGCTTGGTACAGACACTTACCCCAGCCGCTGTCGATGCTCTGATTGACTAGGCCAAGCGGATTTTATGGCCGTCACTATTCTTCCTGTCCGTTCTCTTAATGGCTCGAATATATTTGCCCAGAGTTTTGTTGATGGCAACCAAGAAAATACTCGGATGCCGAAAGCGGAACGGCGCTTCTACTGTATTTCGAGACCACCAATAGCGAGTCCCGGCTCCCGCTTTTAGCTCATCTCTCTATAACTGAACGGCTCAGCTTCCGATAAGGCTATCATCCGTCAATCTACTACTTTCACTCCCACCCCCCAGTACACGGTATATTTGCCGTTCCAGTGATGGATCTACGGAATCACCCAACCAAGCGAAGGGAAGACAAAAGGGAAACTCATTTCCTAATCCCAGATTTTCTCTCAAACCCCACTTGCGGGCTCAGTGAGCGCACCCCCCACTGTAATAACACTGCCAAACCTGCCCAAATTGCAATTAACTGAACCTAGGATTATCAGCGGTAACCAAATTCTAGTATTGATGGTGCAGTTCAAGAATCGCACATAGAGTATATCACTAAGGAGGTGGATTTCTGGGGCAGAGCTTCCCATGAGAGCCTTTAAAACAAACCGCTTCGAGCCTCACTTTATTTGGAAAGCCTGTCATATATCCTCATGGCGCCAGCCCTAATAATTCACTGCCTATCCCATATCCGGGACCGTATGGTCGACCTTTTAACACACTTCCTTAAAAATTACCCGGTACTATTCTAGTCAGTCTGGCTGTTCCCAGCACCACAACCGCGGGAATCTTAAAGGGCTCTAAATAAGCGCTTCAGCTGGGAGGGTTAAAATCAAAGGGAATTCAGATTAATACATGATACTTATGGGACGAACTAGTGGGGTGTGCAGTACGGCATGAAACCTGAACTCAAATCATGATTTGAGCTCGGGTTCACGATTTCAAATAAGGTGGCGTTTGGTGCTCCCCTTTGACACTTCTGATTTGAGATCTAGTCCTAATTTAGACCCAGAAACCCAATCTAGGGCTTAACAAGATAATATGTTTCATGGATATAAAAGTTTAGGAGGGTAGGGTGTATGGAGCTCAAAACATAACATGCTTCCCTCACCATACAAATTTTTTTTTCTACAAATTCTATGACAGTTTCGTATTCCAGATTGAGGATAGGAAGCTATCTTTGAAAAAAAAAAAATTTACCCAAGAAATAAAATGCATCCGGAAGATCGTATTATTTACCACTTGATTAGAATTCAGTCATAATAGTTTTATCCCAAGTTTCTGTGAATTTAGTCCTAATCCGGTCCCAGCCCATACAAGCCATCCAAATCAGAACAAACTCGAGACCAAGTCGGGAGCGTTTAGCAGGACCTGACTTCAACTACCATACTAATCCCAAATCAGAGAAAATAGTACGCCAAACGCGCCCTTACTATTATACATCGCAAAGCAGTCAAGCCGAGTAAAATTCTATGATATGATACAAAGCAAGAGGTCCACACCTCTATCCCCTTATCCCACCTAGGCAAACAGTTATGAATTGAGACAACTTGAAATGGCGACAAGAAATTTTCCCTAATCCTACCAAGGGGAAATTCCTCTTCATCCAACTTTCAAGTGACACTATCAGCTATCATACACTACCCACCCTCACTTGAAACCTATAACAGCAAACTCAGGGCGACGGCTCATATAATTGAGAGTAACAGCCTCAAGAAAATACTAAATAAACCTTTGCAGCTTTCGGTATTAGAACCAATGCCCGCTTTCTATGTTCAGACGAAGGTGCTGGAAGAGGCTCGCCCCAGGGGCTGTCGTTCGACAGAAACGAGGGAATCTCTTCCCCCCACCGGCACCCCCCTGGAACCCTAAGTCAATGACTTGAAATATTTCCAGCAAGGCGAAAAGTTGTTCCACCGTGGTCCAACGGGTCCCAGCGGTGAAAATCCTGCAAAGATTTCTGCTATCCTTCCATCGAAGTCCTTCCCTGGCCACCCACACCACCGCAACAAGCACAACACAACCTCTAACGCCAGCGCAACCAAAAATATACAAAAAAAAAGACAGTTCTACCAATCGATTTTTAAGACAATATAAAATGCCTCTGGCACCTATCCGTTCCACCTCTCGGGACCGCACTCCCTCCCCGCTAGCAATGTACCACCAATCAACTCTTTGTCTCTTCTGCAGCCATCGCTTCCACCGCCTTCGCTACCAATTCAGGGAGTGCCCACACGCTTGTTGTAAGTGCTGCATGCGCGATCTGCTCGCGCACCATACTGCCACCGACACCGTCGGACAGATTTACTTTGCCTGCCCTAAATGTGCAAGGAGTGTGCATGGAGCTGGGAGATTGAAGAGGGGATGGTTGGGGTGGATGGAGAGGGTCGTGGATAGAGAGGAGCGGGAGAGGAAGTTTTGTGTATTGGGGTGGATCAACGTCGGAGAGATGGCAGAGGAGATGGGTTGGATTGGGAAGATTTGGAAATTTGTGTGGAGTGATATTTGAAAAGGAGCGGAAGGAGTGTGGGAGGGGGAGTTGGGCATCTGTGAACTGGAGTTTGAGGCAGTTTGATCTCGGGAAGCCTTGAGTTAGAGCTCATCAACACATCCCTTCCACAACTGCAGTTTCCCGAAATCTCATAAAGCTGTAGGTTAAGGTCTCCTATAAAAGCTTCTTACTAGCTATCAAAAGTAAAACTACTAGACTCCCCTTTTCTTTCTACAATTCCGGATAATGACGTCTATCCCGAAAAGAAATTTGATTGAAAAATAATGTTCCTCTTTCATAATTACGTTTCTGCCTAGGGATCGGGCAACCCCACCTATGAAATCAACACACCCTCCCTGATGACTATGAACTACAACACACTACACTATGAAACAAAAGCAAAAATTTGAAAGAAATGAAAATGGCCAAGTGTTTTTCTGCTATCGACTCCATTATTATACACACGCAAGCTTCCATACCAACGATCAATTTTTACGTTCTGGAACTATTTCAAGCCGTATCCAAGGCTTGGCCTACAGTCCCCAACTCTCTTTAGAGGAGTAATTTTCCACCTGTACTGCATACGTGATTGATCCGGTTCATTTTGCTTTTCTTCTGTGAATTGATATGACTACGGACGAGAAAAGAAGCTTGATTTTCTTACCACCTGCGCAGCAGTAGTGGGTTTTTATGCTAACTAAACTATCAAGTGAAAGAAAAGAAATAACAAAAACCCGAGGTCGGTAACATGAGGACCTCGGAGGAAAGGATTTGACGAAACCTCGGTGAGGAAGAAAAACATGAGAACCTCGGAATACCATAGTTGAATATGGCATGATTGTGCGGTTGTGAAACGAATAGGGAAAGAGATGAAGAAAAACTCAAACAGTAACTAACGTTGAAGAGAGTGGTGAGGAAAGTACTAGGAGAAACTAACTAAAAAGGAAACTGGTCTGTTTGACGGATAAGCACTAAATTTAATATCTTCTTCGAGTGATTCTTTGTGATACACTACAACAATCCCTAACTTAACAAGTTACCGCAAAGCAAGAGGATAGCTCCCAAGGAGCATAAAACCGTGGTGCGAATGAAACTAGAGTAGGCCCCTCCAGAACTCGAAGGAGTTAGAAATAATTTTTTTCATTTTGTAGTTAGTCTGAGATATTCAGCCGGATAGCGACCAGCTCCAACATTGTATACACTCTCCAGGAAGCTCCCTTTGGAAACTTCGAACAAATAAAAGATATCCGCAGATTCGGGGTTTCCCCCCCGCCTTATCCCTTTATTTATTTCCTTCTTCCCCCCATTCTGCCTAGGTTGGCCGGGATTCCCCGCTGTTGCCTAGCGGGTCAGGTTAGACTGGAAGGAAGAGAGACTGATTAGATAGTCCACCTACTAACCACTCCTCACCTTTCGACAGGTATGGTACGATAGAAGAGCGCACGAGCAAAGGCCCACCCCAAGAACTCTAGAGTTGGAGCTTACCCACTATGAGTCACTCGTCCGTCCGGGCGTGTAGCCAGAAACCCCTCTTCCCCCCCCCCCCCCCCTGCCGGCAATTTTTCGCCAGCCTTTCCAGGGTTACTGCGACTTTGGCCGACGGTGGGAGTCCTCTCCCAGCGAGCAAGAAAAGAAGCTAAAGTTTTTTCTATAGGCATGATTCAGCGACCTTACCAGATGATCCGGATATGCTTCTTGTTTTTTCGGTTAGTATTGCACCCAACAGAAATACAAAAGAACCTTCTGGCGACACGCAAGCAAGAGCGGCTGATTCCTGATCCCCAAACCGGAAGCAGACTCTCAAATATACTGAAGCTTATCGTGCGGAGTTTCCCGAGTGCCTGGACAGTCCTGATACCACCGAATCCTAGCAGCCCTCCAGGCCGAAATTACAACAAACCCATGATAACAACCACCGAGTGACCATCCATGCACCTCATCTGAAACACATTACCACCGCCCAAACTGCCTACAATGCGACAGAACACTCGGTGCCTCAACTGCAATATTTAGTCTGCGGTGGTCTCGACGCAGAGGTACTTTTTTCCCCAGGACCAAATTTTGGGGAATGTGCACTGGGTAAGAGCGTGTCAAAACAAGGGATTCTCCAACGCAGGGTAAGGGATCTCGAACGTCGTTTCCCATCGTTGCTACGACTCCCGGTTGATTTCGGGGTAGGAGCGTGTGGCCAAGGAATTCGATAGCCACCTGTATGCTCAGTCGGAAGATGGCGCTTGCGAGGAACTTGGCCCTTCCTTAGGCATACGAGGATACAAGTACCGCATTCCACCGTTCCCTTAGGGATTATTTCTTTCCCTGCGGGGGTGGGGGTGAAGCGCCCGTTCGTCGCAAACACTCCATGCAGCCCCAACCAAAACCCACGGCAATCTGCTCTACATCATCGGCCAGACACACAGCACTCGGGAAGGTAAACACAGCACCGCGACCATCCGCAAACAACACCCCGCGGTTCACCCCTTCAAAGCAGGGCACGGAGCCATACAGCCAGTGGATTTAGCAGCGAACTCCCAACCTTCACGCCTCGGCACGGATTTACTCATATCAAGCGTGAACCCCCATGCCAACCCCCAAGAGCCCAAACACGTTTATGTAGATCTGATAGAAGCGCTTTTCGGAATGCCCAGCGAATGAACCGGGGCCCGCGGTGTAGATACTGAAGGTAAAAAAAATGCCAGCCAACGGCAGACTTGCTTTAGCAGGCGGAGGTTTTGAAGGCTGTGTTTTCGGCAACTCCGCGTGTGCCCCCCATCACCACTAGCCCAGGGTAGAGAAAGTGGATGGATCAGGGGGGAGGCACTAAACAAGAATAGAACTAAATAATCCTCCCAGACTTCCGATATAGACCTTTAATTCTCCTCCCAGGAACGCAAAGCGGGGCATTCTCCCCCTCCCTCAAATAAACCAAGATCAACGCTGCACGTCCAGCAGAAGCAACCCTGGGCACCTTCCTCAATAAGAAAAAAAAAAGGGAAAACAATCCAAAAACCCTATATAATACACAATTCACCGAACATGCTGCTAGAATGAGGATCACAGACCATCACTCGCCGTGCCAGAAACAACCCTCGAAGGACGCCGCGAGAACATTCTCGAGTGTGACAGGCCCATCACACGAGCATAAGCGAAGGATTGTTATATGGGTCAGGGTTTGCCAATAGGGAATTTGTAGCCACTAGATATCACGTGCCTAGTCGGTGGGTATGGTATGATGCATGGGCAAACGAATAGATCACGAGAGCCAGGGGCGCAGAGGACCCCGCCGGGTCATCCAAATTACGCCCTGTTTAAGGGAGTTATAGGATACCTGAGCCCAGGCAGAAGGGCATTCCCCGGGAGAAACATATCGATACTCCGTCATTTCCCCCCCCTTTGCCCCCCTACGTCTTCACCGGACGAACACTCTTTTGTTTCCTTGACCGAACGCGCTAGATTTGGGCATTTCGCTAGGGGGATAACAAAGTTCCTGGAAATCCGGTCTATCACTTCCTCCTTTTCCCCTTCCCTCCCTTCCCTCTAATCAGCCCATAATAAAAACCTCTACTACTCTTTCATAACTTGATCTAGGTCAATGCCCAGTCGTTCAGAATAGTTCCCTGAAGAGCCTCGCAGAGTAATATATTCGGAGGAGTTAATGACCGCTTCCAGAATACCCAGCGTTCAAGAACCATCCCGAGATTTTTTCGGTCATTTCCCCCATCAGACATTCCCATACCCATATCTGCGAGACTCCCGACTCTAGTGTTTCCAATGCCTACTGTGATTCTCGGGAGGGCGATTTCCTGCGGATGCCCAGCTGGACACAGAAGTGGGAGGTGGAAGCGGATAGGGAAGGAATAGGAAGAAAAAAATAGGGTTTCTTTTGATACCGGGATTAGGGCTGACACTAGATGGATTTGAATGACAGCTAGCCAGGGCGACTGGGAAAATGTCCGAAAGGGGAAAAACATCTGATAGATTGATCGCCAGGAAAATACACTTATCGGGAATTAGTATTATAAGTATCCAACGTTCTTGACGGACCCGACAGTAGGCTCATGGCTAGAATACCCAGTCGCTCTTTCCGAAAGAGGCTATAATTCCTGCCGATAGATAATTCACCCCTTCCTGTTTAGGACTCACCCACGCATCACAACCCAACATCCCCTCTGCCCCAGAATGTCATAGGAGTGGACGGATCGATCTAATAACTGATGGTGATGAGATGCGAAGGTAGCCCGAGATGCCAGTCCCTTATATGTACGCATTGCACTGCAAGCAAGTAACTCGGGGTCCGCATGATCTGCAATTCACCCCCAGTAACTCATAGCACGGCGAGGAACGCAATGCAATGCAATGCGATACCCTACCCGATATATTACCAGTACTGTATAATACAGTACAGCACCACGACAGATATTCCACGAGTCAGCATCGCCAATAGCCCCGACTATACCCGCAACAACTTTTATTTTTCCCCCACCCACCCACAGGAACCCCGCAATTGCCAGCAAAGGCAAGAACAACCAAGGAATGTGAATTCCCAAAGGCTTTCCATGCCTCGCCAAGCGCGGCCAAACGGGCAACTTTTCTCCATCTCTCCCAAAGCTTATCTCGACGGTACTGAACAGCATCACATGCCGTTTCATTCCAGCCTTCTTGCCACCTCCCCCCCCTCCTGCCAATCAGATCCGATCCGGCGCTCGGCAGTATCGTACCAGTAAACTTGTACGACGATACGTGTTTTTGTGAGCACACACGTCGCTCATTTGCGCACCGGCGTGCACTGTACAATACAGTACTGTACTGTACCGCACCGTCGCAGAATATCATCCGATGAACCGTTTCTTCGCAGAGGGATTTATGATCGTGGGGCATCGTGGCGATGTACGAGGGGAATTGCGCGAGTCCGCCCTGCGCCCTGTGAGTGCGGCACCTCATCGCGCGATAATGTACCGAAAGTAGAGTTAGTCCATCTGCAGAAGTCATTACTGACAAAAAAAAAAAAAAAAACACAGTAAGCGGAGAAGAGCAGAACACCGCGAGGCAAGCCATATGTTGCTCCTTCACGGAACTTTCCAAAACAGACCGGAGATAGTATGGCCAAGCGAGGGGGTAAAAAAAAGGAAAAGAAGTCTGAGTACACGAGTAGAATACGGTATCCCCCCACTTCCTTCCCCCTTGCCACGTTTTCTGCTAGCCCACCAAAGGGACGTAGCTTCCCAGGCCACACTATCACCAAAACAAAGACTCCTGAGAACTCTGAGCTCTTACGAAGCCTGGCTGAGGTAGTGGAGTACCGCATCGTTCACGGTTTTCCCCACGCTACAGCAATACCACAGTCACAGATGCCTTCCCAATAACAGATGCAATCCCTAGCAGTGATCCCGGCTTTCGGGCCGCCTTTTCGGAGAATTCTTCTGACGGGAGGGGAGCCTCCTTCCTGCGTTTCCAGTTTGGGCTATAGTGGGGCCGACCGGATGGGACGTGCGTGCTGTACTGTACTTGCACAATATAAGTTATGATCGACAAAGCGGCGGACAGATTGAAACACCGACAGAAATGACATGATATGATATGATCCAGCGTTATGAATGATAGCCCTCCAGTCAGTCGGGTAAGTTACCCGTGATTCATCCATTTTCTAGGCAGTAGGTTCTGTAGTGTACCGTGAAGGTAGGAGTATATACCAAATCGCCTCCCATGACCAAGTTAAAATCAGCGCGGTGAATCAGAAAAACCTACCCCCCCTCCCCCACCACCACCATCCGACCCTTCTCCGTGCACAAAACAGAAAAAAATAAAATAAAAATAAGACGATCCCCAAGTATCCACACTCTCACATCTGTCTCTCCTCGATTCCCTCCCTGCACCCTGTCATAGATGCACAAGGAATCAGGGGAAGCGGGCACCCAACCGTCCAGGTATCCCAGCGCAAAGTACCAGAACATCTGATTCCGAATTCGGTACCGGTATGGGCGCCCAGATGTGCACAGATGATTTCCCATACAAACCTCTGATCCCCGTGTTTGGGTACCTCGTGCCGAATACATGTTCTGTACTCGAGTACAGCACAGAGCAGCTCAAACAGCCTAAAATACCATACCTTTTTTTAACTGGTGCACGACGCGACAGAACAAAAACCTCGGCTCTTGTGATCCCTCGGGAGAGTTGGTTAGTTTGCCATTGCGTTGTCGAGACGAGGGATGAGCTGAAAGCTGTGCTTCACGGCATTTTGGGGTTGTTGTTGGCGGTAAGGTTCAGGAGGCGGATTATTTAATAAAGTAAAGAAAGGAAAGACAGGATGGGTGGGGCGCCGTGCATGAGTCGGGGGCGAAGCACGATCGTGAGTTCTGTCCTGGGGAGTTCGTTGCCCACCGGGACGTACCCATCATTCCAGGGACGATTTTCCAACTACCGGTAAGACAGACAGTGCGGAATCGGTAGTGGTGCGTCCAGCATGCCAGCGTACTTGAAAGTACCCAAAGTTAATGAAAGTGGGTTGGCGTCTAAACGCCTTCCAAAACGGATCTACGGTGCACGCGTGGGGCAGTCCTTGCCTAGAGATGATTGCCAGTGCAGTATCAACCAAATTGACGTTGGCCCAAAACTCCCTCTCGCGTCGTCCACAGCAGCGATCAAGAGGCCAGTCCAGCTCGGTTTAGAACCTCAAAATTCTGGTCTGGCCGGTAAGGACTTGCTCTTCAGAGCTCGGAACATAATGAAAACTGCCCCCCCCCCCCCGACAACCCTTCCATCCATTGTAGCCGCTAGATCTATACCAGCAGTCAATTATCTTCCACGAGATACCCTGGCTGTGCGCCCTCCTTCTACCACACCGGCCAGGTCCGCCTCCTTTCCCTTAATTCAACTCCACACCCCAAACGCCGCCATCCCAACTCTCTCCGACCACCGACAAGCCTTTTGGGGACTCGAGCCCCCCGTTCCGCTTCACCCATCCTATCGGTCAAGGAACTCTAGCTTATCTACATTCCAAGCTCACAATAACAGGCCCCACCACCCCCACCATCCTAGCTCTAAATTACCTTTGCAAGGAAGAGAAGTCCAGTATGATACTTCGGTCACCGAAAATACTGAGAACACAGCCCCACGAAAAACGCACTCGTATAATACAGTACCATCTTTGGCTTTCCGTACATTTCTCGTAAAGTACTATACTGTACCAGCGCACAAGAGCTCAAACACAGCACTTCTCCGGGGGTCATCCAATGCACGATGGGGAATCACGGTAAATTTTGATATCGAAAGGAAAAAAAGAAAGGAAAAAAAAACAAAAAAAACAATCTTTCCCAGCCCCGAAGGGAGCATATCAGATCCTTACCCTTAGCCCATGGACACCTCCTTCAAAGTTTCTTATTCTGTATGATATAATAGAGGCCTGTTTAGATACCGTATCATACGACCGTTCCGCCCCGTTCTGAAGGTGCCAAGACAACCCTTTCTCCAGCTAACATCATCCATGAACAGAACAGTCGACCCGCCCACCGTTCCCGCCAAGCAGGCCCTAACAAGTCAGTCAGTTATGATTCCCATATCATAAACCAAAAGCCGAGAAAGATCACCACGAAGACTCTCGAGTCGTTCTCCCCCGGCCTTCTACCCAATCAGGACTGCGCCAAACTATATTATATTACACAGTATGAAAGTATTTGTACAAGCACGCAGTACAGTAGACCGCAAGACCCTCCCTCCACTCGACTAACGACCATCAATCAATCTCAATGCTTCCTTGTACCCACGCGCGCGAGTAACGGTACGGTACTTATACAGTACAAGTACAAGTACAGTACTATGATCCCCCGGACGGTGTAATACTACCCAAAACATAATATGAACTACCACGGCAGACTATAAATGATAGATAGAGTTCAAGCATTACATCATTTAATACTCAAAAGTCTCTCGGACTATGATTTCCCCTCCCCCACCTCTCCCCCAGTGCACAACAAAAACGACCACCCAACCCGCTTCACTTCATCACCTACTGGTATCTATCCATCCAACTCATCATAAAAGTACAAAAAAAACAAGCTTTTTTTTTTTCTCCCCTTCATTTTCCTCCGCATCCCAGCCTACTTTTCAAACCTGCTCGCCCGAATCCTTTCTAGGACTAGCGTGCTGCTACTACGCTCTGCCGTTAGCATTATATCATAACTCACCGTAATTAACGCACGCCACAGTCGCGATTTCCGGGTTTCCGCTCCCGGCCCTAACTAACTACAGTAGTCCACTGTCGTCTACTCCTCAAGTTGGTCAAACATTTTACCGTGCCCCCATTATATTATTATCATGCTGGTACGCGTACCGGTACAGTACTTGTAACTTGGCGTCAGTGTAATAATAATTTATGCCAAGGTCTACACTCCAAGTACCGGTGCCACTCTGATGAAAAAGAAGAGGTGCTACCAATATTGACAGGGGGGAAGGAATCCACGAGGGTATCGCTTGGTCGGGGGCAGATGGGTTACTACATCTGGGGATGGATGCGCTTGCGGGTACTGTACTCGGACAATACTCGTACTGGGTGGGCGTGACGATCGCGAGTAGGATTGGAAACGGGCAGGTCAACGCTTCTACCGACTACCGACACGCCCTGTGCGTACTGTACAGTACTGTGCTGTGCTGCAGTAAAGATCCCAGTTCCGACGCACGGTACCCGCGCTAGCCCATGAGCGAGTTTAATATCACTGCAGTTATCGAAGGATGCCATACCCGTATCATATCTTGACCCCAATCATGGCGATGGCTCACTTTGGAGCAAACAAATCACACATCCAGCTAGTATTACATAACGAAGCAAAACCCCCAACCTTTTTTATTTATCGTGATATTTAAAGATTCCTTCCTTCTTTCGTCTTGGATAGAACATGCACACACAGCAAAACAAGCAAACAAACAAAAAACCCCTATATATCGAATCCAACAACATAGACCCCATCCTACCCACCCCATCCCATCCCATCCCATCCCATCCATACCCCAACCAAAGTAAATAAAATAAGATACGCCCACCAATCTCCAAAATAAACAAAGAGAACAAGTTATCAAAGTAAATAATAGAGAAAGGGTAACAATAAAATAAAATAAAACACTACGTACTCCATTCCTACCAGTGTATTCCGTCCGCCCCGCCTCCCCCTTCAAGCCATGCATTCCGTAACAATTCCGGTCGGCCAATCGACGTAACGTCCAGGTAACCCGCCAACGCGCCAGCCACCGTAAAAGCAATGTAAAGAGAAATAAAACCCCGACCTCACAAAAAATATATACTTCCAAACAAACAAAAAGAAGGGCGAAAAAGTATGAGCAGAGGCACTGCCATGGGTGTTAACCTCAAGGCTTTTCCATCTTGACATCTCCATCCCCGTCCCTTCTCCCCTCCACCCATTCTATCTTCTTCTCATCCTCACCACCCTGCCCATCATGTTCTCTCTTCTTCCTCCCCAGCCTCTCGCACCACTCCTCCGCTCGGTCGATAGTCCCCTCGACAACGTCACTGACCTGCTGCATCATGTCAAGGCCCTCCTTCGCCAAAACCAGCGCTCTGCTAGCAGAAGACATGGGGCCATCTTTATCCTTCTCGACTAGTTCCGAGGCGTTGGCGGCTTGGAAACGTTGCGGAAGGGCAAATATGTGGCCTGCAGGGAGACGTTAATCGCCGCGAAAGTAAAGGGGAAGAAAGGGGAGTACGTTTAATCAACTCTCGGGCATTCTCCGGTAGAGCACTTCCCGTGTAGTTGCTTACCACCTCCACCACCTTCTTCATCGTGGCAACCACGTCGCCCTTCAAACTCTCGACTTTTGCCGCAAGGACGGCCCGCGAGTTCTCATAGGAGATGGGGAGAGCTCTAGCTATTCCGCCATTGGCATGCCGGTCCCCATCCATTTGGGATCGTTGATGATCGTCCAATTCCTCAACAACACTCTTCAATGCAGACACTAGCTTCCCCAAGTGCGCATTCAAGAAGCGAAGCCAGTCCAAGCAATACTTCAGATTCTTCAGACTCTCTTCATTCAACGCCGCACCAAACCCATATGTACTAAGCACCACCCTAGTGGGCCAGGTCTGGTTCGGGGCCGCAATGCGTACATCACTCGTGCCCTCGTCGGGAGCCCGATTATCTCCTCCATTCATCCTGGCTAACGTATTCTGCTGTTGTTGGTGCTGGTGCTGCTGGGCCAAGATCTTCAAACTCTCCTCACTCTTTTCCAAATCTCCGTTCTTATTATTCGTCTTCCTCTTCTTTGTATCCGCGCGCTGTTCCCCGCCCGAGCTGGCCCTCCGGTTCCCTCCCAAACCCCTCCTCAGCGCACTGTCCAATCCGGTTTGCCGTCCAACTGCCGATACCACGTTTCCAACTGGCACTCCAACCCGACTCTCCACCGACTCGGCGGCGTAACGGAAGGAGGGGGAGTATGACTTGGAAGCACCGTAAGCGGAGAGACCCGTAGTGATCACAGAGGAGATCAGTGGGTGAGCCCGCTGCGCGGAAGAGGTGATAAGGTTAATGAGTGGTTCGTGTTCCGGTTGCTGTTGCTGCTGTGGCTGCTGTTGCTCGGCAACTCCGGATGGATTACGTTGGTGTGGGGGAAGCTGGTGATTGGCGGTGGTAGGCGACGGCGCAGTGAAGTCTAATTCCATGTGAAAGAGTTTAGTAAAAAGAAATCAAACAGATTTACAGACGAAACCCCTTTTTATTTATTAATTTATGTTCCAATTTGTTTTTTTTTTTGTTTTGTTTTGCTTTTATATTTTTCATTTTTTTTTTCCCCATTCCAGGCAGCAGAGCCAGAGGGGGGGGAAGGGAAAGAAGAAAAAAAAAAAAAAAGGGAACAAGAGTATTCCAGTGTGCTCACCACCCTTCAGTCCGCCTAAAGCCTCAACAACCTCTCGAACCTCTGGATCATCCATAGTAACAGTTGTGGAAACAATGCTGCCGCTGCGAGTCCCATGCGAACCCCCAACATCCCCGTCACTACCCTTTCTTTTCCGTGTGCCCGACTGTCCATCACTATTCGAATATGATGTTGGGGGGGTCAATTCCGGTGAAGATATCAAAGACTGAATGGATAACGATCTCGATTTCTCCGTAGGCGCATAACGATGGTGGTACGAGCTTTCGTTCTTCTGGTACCTAAACTGCGGAACCACGTCCTCCTCCTCGCGGGGCTCACGGTGAGCCCCGTAGGAAGATGCGGGTGGTTGTCCGAGAACATGGCCAGCACTCCCTACATCATTCGCTCCCCCTCCCCCTCCTGCGCCCCCTACGGGAGGTAACACAACAGGAAGAGGGCCACAGGAAGGCACCGAATGCTTCCCATAATTCCGGGGAACCGCATTGTGAAAATTAAGTATTGCGAGCGGTGTGTTATCGGGTGTCGACGAGAATCGCTTGGTTGGATCCTCCGGAGCAATCTTCGCTGCGACATAATCATCGAGACGGGGTGGGGGTCCTCGGGGGTGGGCGTGGTGATGGTGAAGGTGGCCGGTATTTGGGTATGGGTGATGGCGAGCCTGCGTCTGCGGCGGGAACTGCTGCTGAAAGTTCGATGGGGGCAAACCGGTGGTCGTGGTCGTCGTTGTCGAGGCCGTGTGCTGTGAGCGAGGAGTTGCTGCTGAGACGGGGTCCAACGTCATCGTTGTCGAGGCCGATAAGGAAGAAGGTGCAGGAGATGAAGATTTGAAGCGAGTCCGTGTAGCCATTATTGTATTTTCTTTGCTTCCCGATTTCCCCCCTATTCTATCCTCGCCCGCTTTCTTTCTCCCACTCTATTCCTCTCGTTACTCGATCCAGGCCAAGGAAGGAGAAACAACAAACCCGAGGAAAAGGGCGGAAGAAAGGGAAAAAGAAAAGAAAAAGAAAAAAGAAAGAGGCCACAGAGAAAAAGAATATGATAAATCCCCTCCGATCCGTGGGGTGGTGGTAAAGAAACGGCAACAATAAAAAAGCGAAGTGGGCGAGGGTGAGGTGAGGTGAGGTAAGGTAAGGTACTCGTAAGGGTAAGTTTGCCCTCCTCCCCCGCGAGGGAGAGAGAGAGAGGGAAGGAGGGAGGTGGAGGAGGGAGGTGAGGGGACTGCCGAATGAGCCGCGTCCAAAAAAAGGAATTTACCTATTTGTTTCGCCCTATTCCTGCCAGCTCTGCTAACTGCTCGATACTCACACTTACCAGCACTTCCCTCGCTCACCGTCGATACCGTATTCCTTTTTGTTCCAAATTATTTTTACACAGACCGGACCTTTAGGCACCACTCCTCCGGCCAGCTCCAGCCGATTAAATCGGGTAACCTCAGCTGCGTATCACACCAGAACGAGAGTAGCAGAGGGAAATGGGAGGAAAAAGCAAAAGGGTATCGACAACCGCTCAGTCATCCATCAATCGCCGACAGAGATAAGGCTCGTGCAAGGCTGGCGGAGCACCCGCGTTGTAGCAACCCACGATAGAATCAATGTTACCGGCGAGGAGGGGGCGGTGATGGCTATGCCAGTGTTGGGATGTGGAGTGCGGGCGGCCGGGCGGGGAGAGAGGGAGAGAGGGGGGAGAGGAGGGGATGGCTAAAGGCGTTGAATGCGGAAGATAGCGTAGAGCACCCGTACAGTTCAGTACAGTACAGTAGGAAAGAGAGGGCGGTTGAGGATTGCAAATTCCTACACATCCTAGGGGGATAGACCAGGGCAACAGATAATCCATCACACGAGAAGCCGAAGGAGAAAACCCCCATTCCCACAATCGACCAAACCGACCAACCCCGGGCAGGCGCCTCCATCCTTCTCTCTCTCCTCCCTTTCCCTTTCCCTTTCCCTTTCCTTCCTCCCTCATCCTCTTCCTCCTTCCCACGATACCTCCCCATCCGTTGCCTGCTCCTCCTCCTACTCCTCCTCCTACTCCTCCTCCTTAGTATCACAATACCGGTATCACAGAAGGCACTGTACAGCACTCGAGTCCCACACTCAAACCCCTCAGAAGGGAGAAAACGCCCATCCATCATCCATCAGCACATGTCCACTCATGCCCCGAAACCCCCGGCCCAACACTCCCCTCCCCCCAACCGATACCGGTAACTCAACCCACATGCCAACCCACTAACCGTCACATGTGATTTCCATATTTTATTTTATTTTTCTTGCCCTCCCAATCATCACAATCTGGCACGTGTAAGATAAATAAATAAAATGCCACACACACACATACGACACATTTGCTCATTCATTCGTCCGCCCTTCCGCATCATGTCACGCCTTCACATAATAAATTACTAATACCGGTATCAACCGTACCCACTGGATTACCTGATACCGGCGCCGCTATCATGCCCACATGTGCGCACATCCGAATCACATGCAATCACGTGATCTGTACTTTGTGCTTTTTTGCAGTTGCCTGTGTTTTTTTTTCCCATTTTCGGCTTCTCACTTGTTCTTGGCCAGTGCTCGACCTGTCCTGTGCTGTGCTGTACGAGTACGGCACTCGCACTCCGAGGTGAGGAAGTTCCGCCTTCCTGTGTCATAAGTTATCGCAGAGGCGTATCATACCCGTATCAAATCGTCAGCTGTTTTAGCGAACGACGAGTTCGGTCGGTTGGTCGCTCGGCCATTCGGTGTTCGCAACGATGCATCACGAATAAAATACGATACGATACAATAACGGTACGGTGGACTGCCCTCACAGCTATAATACCGTACCGTACGGCAAACTATTATATCATGCTCTGAAGGGAGCACGACTCATCCGTACCCGAATACCGTACCCATAATAAATAATGAATAATAAATTCGCCAAAGGTGGAAAGTCCACCCCTTGACGCGGAGAAGATGGAGATGGGGTTTCGGAGATATACAATAGGGCATCGTATGTACTGTAACGTAAACTTTGGGATCTAGTACGATAGCGATGGCGACGATGCTGGTGGGGTTCCACGGTACTCCGTTGCTCTCTGATTTACCGTACGGTACTGAATACCGGTATAGTACTGTACGTTGTAACCCGTCGGTTCTCAGCTTCGGTCGGTTGCTTCGGCAGATCGCAGCCGGAGGCCGTAGCCGAGTTTGTCGAGGTTGCCTGCCGACCTCCGGAACATTATCCTCCCGTACGGTAACTTAAGGTTGTTCCTGCCGTATCGTGTTCGGGTGCGGTTCTAGAGTTCAAGTACCGCACCCACCGGGGCGAAAGGGGAATACCGGTAGGGAAAGGAAAAGAAAAAGGTTAGTGTATGGCACAAGTAGGGTAACGAAAAAATAGAGTTTTTTTAAAAAAATCCCTTCGCGTCGTGCAGAATAGGGCCTGCCCCTCACGCACGGTTTCTCGCCCCCGAGTATGGGTATGGGGTTGCTGGTGAGGGAGACTGTGCCATGCATGCTGGCATGATACATATGGAAATAAGAGTATGGTACTGTACTTGTATCATACTCGGCCAGCATGGTTTTCCGTCCTCTTTAAACAAAAACAAAAAATAGAAACACCCTGCTTTTAACAGGTCTGCCACTGCTTCTTACTCCTCATTTCTTTTGGTACGTATTCTATACTGTACGTAAGCCCCATTCACGGGGCCTCACTCGCGCAGTCAGCATTCCATCCCATCCCATCCCATCCCATTCCATCCTCAAAGCACAATACCAGTACGGTACTGCTGTACTAGCACTAGCATCGTACCACATACATCCAGTACCGTATGATACTGTACCTCTCCCACACACGAGCCAAAACCAAAAACCTCTCAACAACCAAAACCTCCAACCAACCATCCACCCTCTTCTAACCCATAGACATCAGGTACGGTACTAGCTGTATTCTTCTTCCCCTTCTCTCTCTCTCTCTCTCTCGTCTACCATATGTAAAACCCGATCCAACTCACCCCACGCCCACATACCCACACCCACACACACCCGCACACACACACACCAATCCGTACAAACTGTACTATATAACTATTACTATACGATAACCCATTCACCCCTTCACCGCTCCTACACCCCTCCACTTCAATCTCGTACTGTACAAGTACAAGTACATCGTACCGACCGGTCACTCACCCCCCCCCGCCCCCCTCGGCACGATGACTGACTGTACGAGCACACTTCTGGACAGTCAGTGTCAAACCCGTACGTATCAAATAACGGGAATCCCTGCAAAATTCTTCGGACTCCGGGGGAAGAAGGACTTCCGAGAAGGCTTATTGTTATTATTATTAGCCTTTTTTCGAACCCACCCACCCCCCCCCCCCCGCTCGGAAGCTGAACTTGTCCTGTCTTGTCTTGTCCTGGGATGACGGTCTCACTTCCGTTGATGGATCTGATAAGTTCCTAGACTTTTTATTTTATTTTTTATTTTTTTTACCTTTTCATCCTTTTGGAGAGGATTATGTTGTAGGGTAGTAAGGGTCCTCGTACAGCACAAGTACGGTACCGTACGGTACTCGGGGACAGAGTGTTCACCCCCCCCCCCCCCCCCTTCCTCCTCCTCCTCCTCCCCCTTTACCCCTCCGGCATTCTTCCCGTGATTCCCTAATCTTTTTTTAAACTTTTTTTTTTCCTTCCTCTTTCTCTTTCCCTTTTCCCTTTTTCCTTTTCACACGAAGCGCGCTTGTGAATAATAATAATAATACGACTACCGTTACGGAACCGCACCTCCCCCTTTTCGTACCGTGGTGTTTATCGTCTTATATACAGGAAATCTTTCCCGCATGGGAGGGACAAGCGGTCACTATTCATCACTCGATTCTACAATCCGCGTCACCTGGGTTTCCCTCTTCTCTACCTACATCCTATGTCGGGTCGGTATGAAACATTACTTTTCGGCATTTTACCTTTGCCGTATCCCCCGGCCCCTCTTGACCTCCAGGCTTTACTTTTTTTTTATACTTTTGTTTTTTTCTTTTTCTTTTTGAAAAGGAAAAAGAAAACCTCCCCCGAGTTCCGCACGTGCTTCAGTGTGTTAGCGTTCCGGAGCACTGTATGATACCATATGCTGATGCCGTTCCGATCTCACACCGACTAGACTTACCCCCGGTAGCGTCATACATCTGTCTGGCTTATGACAGAAGGGCTGCCGTCTCCCTGAAAAACCCTGGGCGGTAGCACAAGTTGCCGCATTCAACAAGAATCGGGAAAGGCTGGTACTTGTGAAATGGCATGGGTGATTTATGGTAGGACAACTTCACAGGCCACTTGGAGAAAGATAAGGAAGTCGAGTACAGTAGCTAATGGTGCTTCCTATTGGATACTATTGTACTGTACACCGAGCGAACGCCTAGTCATCTAAGATACCCACCTCTAAGCCGTAGGCCGCGATACCGCATTCTCCTGCACCCATGCCGTTTGGGAAAAAAAATGCGAAGAGGTCCTACCATACCCATTAAAGCCAAGAAAGTCATCTAGTGGGGCACCATCTAGCACACCCGCGAATCAACTTGTTACCAATGTATCCCGAAACGATAGCCAAGCATAGACAGACCCTTAAAAGTGTAGTAAACCTAAGCAAGCCAGCCACGCGAAAGATGGGGGGGGGCTCTTTAGACAAGAACCACTTCTGAAACACATTTTGAAAAAATCAAAACATGGAATTAGAGCACCCGGATACAGTGCAAGACTAGAGTGAGATTCTAGGAATGAAGCAACGAGAGAAGAAAAAAGAAAAGAAAAACTGCAGCAAGTTAGCTAGAACTTTGAGATAAGGGATACTATGTTCTAGCCACTTCAAGCCCCCCGCACCCTCACAATTCACCGATTTTTCCCTCCCCCCATCGACCTTCCCTACCGCCATCCCTATCCTCATTCATGGCCTTCTCCCTCTCTTTCTTGAACACGTCCGTGCAACTTAGTAAGCTGCTACCGCCCCCTGACTAGTGTCGCCGACATCGAGCATCACGTTACTGACCGTGTGGTGATCAATGTTAACGGGTGATCCCCTCTGCTGCTGTCCCCCGCGGCCATTCCTGTTCCCACTTTGCCATTTCTTCTTACGGTGCTGATTTTGAGGCCCAATCGGTTCGTGGTTACTCTCTGTAGAGAAAGGCTGAGTGCTGTTATTGAAAAATACAGTACGTCCACCAGAAGTCGAGTTGCTGAACGAGCCGTGATACCCGCCATTACCTCCGAGTCTGTTATTCCCGTAGAATCTGAGGCCACCTCGGCCGAAACTCGGATTCTGATATCCGTAACCCCGATAGCCTCTCCCAGTTCCATTCTGACCGTGGTTGTGATATTGTGCTCCATGACCACGACTGCCGTTGTGAGGGCTTGGAGAGCGATTGTCGTAATGCTGTTGCCTCTGAAAGTTATTGTTCCCCCCACTTGATCGCAAAAAGTCACCGGGTGCATCTGGCTGAGTAGAATCGCTTTGCAGCCTCTGCTCCTTGATTTGGTCTTGGAAACTAGGCGCTTGCACTCGCCCGGAGACAGGATGCACGACCTGGTCATGAATTTGAAGGAGTGTTGGCTCAGCATATGCCGCGGTGTTGCCATCATTGCCAGTCTCTGCAGGAACTTCCTCCTCTACTTCGGTGACTTTGGGACGATAGTTAGCACTATCGCGGACGGAAGAAATTTGAATTTCAGAATACTTACTCCCTGTTAATTGAGTCCTTCCACGCCACCTTGTAGCCGCCGTGGTGTCCTGTTCTGCCAGAGTACGCGGGACGTTCTCGACAAGGGTGAAAGGAGGACGGCCGTCCCCAGAAAGTACTTGTGCGGTTGAACTGCATTCCTCACTGCCTTCCTCAATTCGAGATACCTCTGAGGATTCCCTGATTACATTTTGGTCAGGACCATGCTCAGGATGGCTTGTGTTTTTCTCAGGGGGGGGGCTTGGTGGTTCTCTCTCAATACTCTCGTTCTTCTCGCCCTTTTCAGTACCCTCGGTGCTTCCCTCCTCCCCGCTGTCTGAAGGCCGGGCCTGTGCGCTCTCAGAGTTACTAGAATCAACTTCATTTACATCACTTCGAAACCCATTCCTCTCCTTCTTAAAATGCAGCTTAAGTCTCTGGGTCCTCTCCTCCTTTCGTTCGGCGTAGCTCACGAATAGCCGCTTTTTGCCAACCATGGAGCCATTCAATTTCGATTTTGCGTTCGCTGCATCATCTGCTTTAGCGAATGCTACAAACCCATACCCGATGCTCCGGTTGGTCCCAGGGATCATGGCAAG
This sequence comes from Tuber aestivum, assembly GCA_900010015.1. Lineage (NCBI taxonomy): Eukaryota > Fungi > Ascomycota > Pezizomycetes > Pezizales > Tuberaceae > Tuber > Tuber aestivum. The sequence goes on from LN891205.1 coordinate 102,653, forward strand.
ATGAGCCGAGGCAACAGGACCGTAGGGCTCGAACAATTTTTTGAGATCGTCAGGGTCCGAGATAATATCGTCATCAAAATTTTTGACAAAAAGATTGGCAGGGTCTGTTGGCTTCGGTGTTTCAGGTACAGCTTCCGGGACTATGGACTGAAAGGAGGACTTTGATCCGGGCCTGATTGGCGTCTCGACGATTTGAGGGATTTGGGCTGATCGCACGGCTACCGGAGATGGTGTCGATTGCTCGTCAGAAGGTGAGGTCTCTTCCTTCAAATTACGGTCATTTTGAGGAGTGCCATACCCACCATACGGATAGGAGCCATTGACAATGACCGGGCCATGGGCCTTTTGCTCGGATCCACCGGAGACAAGTGTGCTAGAGGAAGAGTTAGAGATGGAACGGATGTGTTGATCTCCGCTCCCTGTCCCTGGGGAAGATGGGGCAAAATTTGAAGCGGTTTGACGGTATGATGGGCGACGAGCGAAGTTTCTTCCGCTTTGAAAAGGGCGATTCATACCACGTCCCTGAGCTTGCCACCCGAAAGCATGGGCATGGAAAGGTGGTGAATTTGGTGGGGTACCGTACTGCGCATAGGATTGCTCGAGGCCGGGAGGTGGCATCATATGAATCTGTTGATGGCCGTATGCAGAAGGGGGAACATGGCCGGGGGGGAATGGGAGATAGGAGTGGTTGAAAGCCATCATTTGTGGCGCTAGCCCTGCATGTGCAGGAATCTGGCCGATAAACGGATGCTGGGCCCAATTCTGATGAGGGGCGGTAGGGCAGTACATTGGGAACGATGGAGTAGGCGGTCCTTGAAATCCAGGTTGTTGGGAATTATATTCAGGGCCTCCCATAAGAGGCTCCAGATGCCGGTAGCCAACCTCTAGAAGACAATTTCGTATGGTACATTTATCAAATGTTTCTTGAGCCTACAGTCTGTTAGGACAAAAACTGAAGTCACGAATGGAGAAGGGGTGCAAGTACCTTCTGAGCAGCAAAAAATGTGGCCATAACCATATGACCGAATCTACGCCCAAAGGGGTCAAGGAATGGAAAAATGTAACACCCTTCGACTGGGCCTTGCTCAGCGAAAAGCATGAACAATTCCTTCGGGGACATATCGAAAGGTAAACCGGCCACGAATAAAGCCTTACTCATCAACACTTGTGGACGACAAACGTCACCACTATCATCGGGAGACTTCATCCCAGCACTGGGAGCAACGCTGGGGTCGTAACCTCCAGCCTGTCCATTAGGGGTTGTAGAGAGGTTGTTTTGGCCCCCATTATGATCCTCGTATCGCTGCCCGAAAGCATGCCCCTTTCTAGAATCGGGGCGACTGGTTCCACGGATGGCGTTGAGAATCCTCTCATTACTATCACTGTACTTCCCGTATCCGGAATCTTCACGAGTAAAACATCTGCGGGGGCGCCTCTCGCGTGGTTTGATAGTCCTAGGGTACTCGTAAGCGATTCATCCTACAAGCTCTCTTCATGGCAAACTAGCTGAAACCTACAGCTTCCTATCTCCCAGGGTAACTTCAGCTGCCTGAAGGGCACGTTGGGCGTCTTCGACACTGGCAAATCTAACAAAGGCGTATTGCTGGATACCGCCAGCCTTGGTTTCAAACCCAACGTGGCGGCGAAGAATATCGATGATTCGACCTGAAAACAATCAATCACGATTCGCCTGGGGAGAGGATAATGTTTACCGAACTGTCTGAACACATCACACAAAGCACTATCCTCGATAGAGCTAACGATTCCAGAAACGTAGATGACATGGGCATCATCGCCCTCCTGGTAACCAACTCAGCATTCTCTTTCTAAGGGGGACCAAAGGCAATTCTAGCTTACCTCATTAGTTTGGCTTCCCGAGCGGGAGTCCGCATAATTAGTATAAAGGTGGTTTTGGTAGCGAATCATGTCATTATTGAAAGGGTTTGTGCTCATAGTATTGCTGCGGGAGCGGTTGGCAGGGGTGACTGGACGATTCTCTTGACTGCCGGTGGAATCCGTAGCGTTAGACATGGTGACGATTTTTTTTCCGAAAAGATAGATTGAGCAAAGGTAGAAAATTTTTCTGGATATTAGCGTGGTGAAAAAGTGGTAAGAAGAGATGTTAGTGTTGGCGGGATGAAGTCTGAAGAGAGAGATGAAGGAAAAGGCAGCGGGGGAGGAAGTAAGGTTAAGGATGGCGGAGGGAAGGAAAAAAGGTCAGAGACCTAAGAGAGGTATGCGGCTAGATGTAATGGAACACGCCAGCAGTTACGGATGCCCACGCGGAAATTCAGGTAGGAATAGAGCGGAAGGAAATTATGTATAGAGCAAGAAGTGGATTTTCTTTGTGCACGTAGGTGGGTAAGGGGAAGTAGATGAGGACGCGATGGGAAGTTTAAGTATGATACATGTTATAGGAGGGAAGGGGAATACTAGAGCTGGGGCAAGATGTGAGGAGAGAGGTGCTATGGAGGGTAAAAGCTTTCTATGTAAAAGCGGATATAGGAGAGGAAATGATTTCTCTTGTTTGTCGTCGCCGACCCGCGAACGAGTGACAAACGATGCGTACGTATACCATTGGCCAGGACCTGCAGTTTATCACGTGATTTCAATCAGTATCTTTGGAATATAGTACAGGTAGTTTACGAATAGAATAGGAATTCAGTTCAATGTTAAAATTTTGAGTGCAATACTACAGAGTTTGATAAATCTTCACAATTCGCAATTCTCCACTGACACTAGGAAACAATTGGCTGTTCAATGAAGTGGGAATGTCCCAGGGACTCTATTCTGCAGGTCCAACCTTTGGCTCTATTCCCGCCGTTCGATCGATGGGTACACAAACGTTCGCAAAGTTCCCATGCCCTGCTAAGCATCACCAGCCCTCAGAAACACCTCGCAAACCCCCTCTCGCCTATATCCAGTAGAATAAACTGTGATAAGAGTTGAAATGCCCCTAGAGGCATAACCGATAACAATTCGAGGAACCGTTATCTGAAAGGCTCCCGTTGTCTTGTTAATGGGTAGGATATAGTTCTTGAGGTGCAAGGAAGAGTATGAGAACTTTGCGAACGGGAGTGCACTTTAAGATAGTATCATACCCTTTAGCCCACCACTTGGCCAAATGCAGTCTATACTGAATCGGAAACCGTACGAGTACACTCTTGTTTCACTATTCAAAGGGGGCATACTTGTAGAGTCGATCAACCAGCTTAATTGTCAATAGCCAAGCCATAGAGGGAGAAGTGAACGATATGTACTGAACAGCTGAGTCACATAATAGTAGCTCGTTTAAATCCTAAAATGTGGAGCAAATCCACTAAAGAATAACCCATCACTTAGGCTGTATACTCGAGGACTGGCTCAAGCTCTTCAGCATGATCCTAATTTACGGATCGTTAATCCCACAACCAAAATAGGTGGAAACTAGAAAAGGAATTTGTGATAAAAGGTGTGATAATTAATATCAAGATAGGTGCAGAAAATATAAAGAGAAAAGAAGAAGGAATAGAAATATTCTAAAGAATGAAATAAATTGAGACAGTAGAATTTGTAGAGTGGAACATTAGAAGTAGTAATATTATAGTAATTACAGGTAAAATAAGGCTCTGTTTGGTTCAAGATATTTCTGAATTGAAAAAGATATTTTGCAACATATTTTAATACAACTATAAAATGTGTCTTGAATTGATGATTTGCCAAAGCATCTATTTGAACACTAGACAGAACATGCTAGTAGTTTGGAACTATCATTTTTCCTAGTATGTTATGGAACATTATTTCTTGAAAATATATTATTTAATATTATATAAGCTATTAAATTGTATTTACAGAATCTGGTAAATTGTTTTCTAAAACCTTGATTTGAATTTGCTTAAACATATTTTTAATTTATAAAATTAAAAAAAAAAAAGGTATGGTATTCAGATTTGAAAAGTAGGTCTAAGAAGAGAGTGGTATATAATACAGTATTTTAAAAGTAGATAAGGTATATTTTGGATAAATTATTAAGTTAGATTTGAAAAATCTATGCAAGTTATTATATTTTACTATAATTTACAGAGTATAATTCATAAGTACCAGTTAATACCCTTGCTCTAACCTATAATATTCTTTAATAAAATTCAAATACCAATACTTTTAATTTTCTATTTATAGTAAGGATAGATAATTATATTATAGTAGTACTCTTTATACTAATAGTCTAGAATAGATTTATAGTTATACAAACTATAATAGAGACTTTAATTATTCAATTTTTGTAATAGTATTATATAATACTACTATAATTAGAAAAATAAGAACTTTAGTCCTATACTGTAATAACTTAAATAAATGAGCCTTGTACTACTACTAACTAGAATATTAGACTTGCCTCTTCTAGTAAGATTTGACTTTTTTTTCTTTTCTATTTGTTATAGAAAATAGACTATTTAGTATATTTCTTACACCTTTTCCAGAGGAGAAAATTCTAGACTATATATATCATGTAACATGTTTGCACCGATGTAATGTGTTCATGCCAGAGTGCCAACTATGCTGTCAGGTACAATAGGAGTAGGAAGCTATCTACTAGAGATAGCTAGCCAAACTCGCTAACTTGAAGGAAGACTTTAAGAGGTGGTTATAGAGGAGAAATATAAAGATAACCATTCAATTAAGTATATTGGAATACTGTCTATCGAAGTCTGCTGTTTCCAGAGCAGAAATCAGCAGTCTTTTTAAGTATCATACATGAATTTGAGTATGATCATGAATTCTCACTCATGTTCTTACTCAATCAAACTATAAAAATAACCAAGTATCAACCAATACTTAAAATAAAACATAAAACAAACTAACTAAGTACCAGCTCCGGTTGCAACTGAGGTTATAGTCACACTTCTGAGTATAATAAAAGTAGTATACAAGTTAGTCTACAACTTGTAAAAACCATTACACTAAGGGAGGCTCTGAGAGAAAGATAGCATAACAGGAACTTAAAGTAGTAACCATTCAACTAAGTATATTAGAATACTGTCTAGTATCAAAGTCTGCTGTTTCATCATGGAAATTAGCTGTCTTTAAATACATAAATCTGACCATGTGTTCCATGGATGAAATTCCAAGTCTTGTCTTTCTTTGGAGTTTCAGAGTTGTTGTTGCTTTGAAGATATATCTCTCCTGTTCTCCCTTGAGCCAGTTCATTATCATCATCAATTACTGATTCTCTCCCAATGTTTCCTTACTTTCTCTCATCTTTAGTCCATCATTCTCGCACTTGTGTTGCTTCCCTCATTCGTGTTCTCAATCCATCTTAATCAAGCACGCTCCAGTTATAGTTTCTTTTGTTTCACAAAAGCATGGAGGATAGGAAATTTGTTTCGAGTGATAGACGGAGAGGAGTTAGAGGAGATAATGGAGGCTACGGAAATGGAGGTGGAACAGGAGTTGGACACTGGGATCGAAGGTCGGAGGAAACAGGATGAATTTCTTTTATTCAGGGACAAGGCAGAATATTTCTACCTAAGTTGCATGCTGCCACCGTTGCCCTTTAGTACTATATTTTTATTTTGTTAACTATTCTCTCCAACCGCTTCGATTTTTCTCGACACCACGCGCGTTGGCACGATATAATACTTAAATGCGTTAGTGCCAGACATTTCAATCTGGACCGAATGCCTCACCAGTTTACCTGGTAAGGGATAATGGGATACAGGTTAAAGGAAAAATAGCGCGCCAGACATATTGTACCTTTACTAGCTTGTAGCGCATGGGAAGCCTCACCCATCCTGCGTGAAAGAAGAGGGCGACAGGTCTCCGTTAATTAGCATCATTTCCCCATATTTCCTGTTTTTCCTTCCACCTCTTCTGAAACGGGTGACGATCCCTCCTCCTCCCCCGGCCACTACAATAACTTAACCGTGGTTCTTTTCTTGCCCCTCACCTCCTCCACCCCACCACGTGAACAATGATTCGAAAGTGGGGGTGGGCAAAACTCTCCAAAGTCTCCGAACGGTTGGGTCGAGTAAGGTATCGGTATGATACCGGCAGAGGCGCAAGGATACTCTCTCTCTCTTGGCATGATACTCCGCTGGTGCGTGTACCGTAGTATTAGTCCGGGATAAAACTTGATAATGGGAAAAAAAGAAAAATATTCCAGTCGCAGAAAATCTTTTTTTTATCCTGTCCTTTAAATCCCTTTCCCCCCTCATTCCCCTCTTTTCGACCGCTGAAATTGGGCAATCTCCCCTCCAAAATTGGGGAATTGTTTCACTGCTTATCGGTTCTTCCGCGGTCGCTAACAGACTACAAGTAAAGTCAGCCTCTAAACCATATACTCCAAGAAGGAAATGATAGTAGGTAGAAGAAACAGAAGCTTACGAGTATTCTAACTTTCTAGTCTATGGTTTGAAGCTAACCCCCCCAAACTCAATATCCTACCCCGCAACATCGGTAGACGTAGAGCGCCTGGCGGGGATGACTCCATTCACGGGTATCATGACACTTGGTAAACTTACAGCACCAAACGGCCCCGTCGTCAGATGGCCCCCCCCCCCGTCCAGCGCACGAGTCCCAGGTGTAAAACATCTGATCCGCCTCCTAATACAAGCTCACGCTGTGGCTGAATCCACGTGCCGATAAGGTGTTACTTTTTTACTTTTTTACTTTTTTTATATTATTTGTTTTTTTCTCTCTCTTGACTTTGTTGACTTTGTCTGTAACCAGTGGAAAGCACTCCTGTGTGTTGGTCCACTCTCGCTGACAAGTGGTATGAGACTCGAGTAGGTTGTGGATGGTTTGTTGCGACAAGATTCCCGAAGAAAGAAAAAGTGCTAAATCACTTACCGGTAGTCCAATCCCTCGGGAAAATTTGGGAAGATTTTAGCAAGCTTAATTAATTCTTTATCTTTGTACTCGTAGTGCGTTGTTTTTTTTTTTTTTTTTTCAATTTTTGGGAATAAGTGCAAGAGTGTACGTACTCGGGTATGGACGTGGGATATCGGACAGCTAGGGATTAGAGGTGTCAAAGCTTCTTGCTTGTTCGAGCAATTCTCATGCCAGACTCATTCCTTTATTTCCTATGAGGGCAAGGACGGTCAGGCCTCTAGAATCCCTGGCTGTCCGGTATCCCACGTCCACACCCGAGTACTGTCCGAAGGATCGAATACCGGTAGGATGGTACCGTAGTCTAAATCTCTCGGTCGACGATATCATACCCGGAAAGGTTTACCGCTAAGCGCATGGAACTCTTACCTACAAAGGTCCCCCCCATATTCACTCCGCTGGCATCCCTGCACCACCCACAGACACTGCAAAAAATTTCGCAAAGTTCTGCACTCCCGCATCGGGCGGGAGCAAAGCAGAAATCACCGGTTCTGCTCGCGGTGAAGAGCTTTTTAGGAGCTCGCCCCCTCGGACTCGCGGTTGAGGACTACCGGTATCGGAGGGGAAAATAAATATGATAACAAAAAAAAAAGTTGAGTTGAAAAATGCACTTCGCCAACCTACATAAAACTGCACGAGAAGGGAGCCCTGTCCTGGTCCTGGTCTGCAGCTCAACGACATTCCATCCAGTGACCGCCCGTGTCCCCGATTATCATGAATCTTGGAGCGCCGCCAGGTGGGGGGGGGAGGGGAATACGGTAAATTTACCCCTTCCTGATAACCTTATCGTGCCACCGCATCCTAAAAGTATCGGAGTGTACGGTACGGTACAAGTACCCGACAACAAGTGGGTAATTACGGTATACTTTGCATTTGCGCTAAGAAAAGCACAGGTTTTTTTTTGGCCTTCCGGTACTTGTACTCGTACTTGTATACCGGTATTCCTTCTTTCCCCGTTTTCGGGTGCCTCTTGCCTGGGCGAGTGGAGTACCGGTACATGGAACTGCACGGTTAACAGCGCAGGTATGTCCATAGCTAGGCTGTTTCTATTCCGGTTGTATTTGTTCTTCGCTCTTTTTTATGTGCTGGACCGTTGTCGCCAGATTCTCGCCTACCATGCTTGTGGCAAGTCGCTGTGGGGGAGAGGGACTTGAAAGGGAAGGGGGAGGAAGGGGTTACGGATACCCGTATCCAAATCACTGCTACTAGTACGGTAGCTACATGGGATACGATAGGTGCAGTTAATGATGGTACCGTAGTGCACTATACCGCAGGTGCCAAAAGGGCACAAGTAAGTATTCCATTTGCGGACTAGGCAACTGGGCGGCATCCCCGTTTGGGGCTTTTTCGACAAAATCCGGCAACGAGAGCACGGGAACCTTGTTACCTCTTTCAGGTCTAGTCTGGAATTAGCTTCCTTTAAATGGTACAAGATAGTCACCCGTGTGGTTACCACACGGGGCCGAAATGGAGTGTAGTTTTAAGTGATTACTATATTTGATAAATAGCAATTTACCCACAAAATTTAATGGTAGATATATATTGAAAAAAATCATTAATAAGAAAAATTAAAGTCTTAAGAAATAATTAAAGTAAAAGAGAAAATAAGATCATATGAAAAGATGAATAGACAAATTCAGTGAGGATAAATAAGAAAGGTAGGAGATAAAAGTAAACAGAATATAAAAGAGAATAATCAAATCATAGAGTAGAAAAGGCAGAGATATTAAAAAAAAAAAGAATAAAAAAACTTATATATAAAAAACCTCAGAATACACAGCATTTTTGCACAACTTTTCTTCTTGATATACTGAATCAGGTATGAATACTTTGATCCTTTCACTACTTCAAGTTGTTGCTCTTAATAATGTAATATACAATTGCTCATGTCCAAATACCTCCTTACATAAACTGATCCCAACATGTTCTAATGATTGCCTCTGTATCTTGTTCATAGTTATTACATATACTAACTGAATTGGAAACTGAAGTTGAATCAGATTTACAGAAATATCTTATAATTCTTAAGAAGAAATATGAATTCAAGGAATCATGACTTCAGTTCCAGTCTTTGTATCTGTTATTATAATACTTGTTAAGTACAAAATTAAATATCATATTAGTATAATCTTAATAATAATATACTTAATTAGAAAAAAACAAATGAATTAATAAATCTTACCACATATTACATTTCATAAAAGACCTATGATCTTAAGTATTGTTTTATTACAAAGACCTTGATATGGATTCAAATTTCATAAAAGCATAACTAGTATACTGGCTTTTAAATATAATGAACATAGTAGAACTCTAGAAGGTTGTAATATATTAAAATACTCAGAAGAATACATTGTTTATTTCTTATCAGAAACAGTGTCAGCACTAAGATAGGTCTTGATAGCTGAATTACTGGTTTGGTAAATAAGGAGTTTATTATTAATATAGTCTACATCAATATTTTGTACTGCTAGAATGGCTCTTTTGGCTAAAACCTCAATTGACAGATTTAAAGGAGAGGCAAAAAGACTATGTAGGTATATTTCCTCTATTAAACCTTTTATACTATTACCAGAAAGAAGTATTGTTAGATAAAGGGTAATATGATTGAGAACAGGAGAAGTCTTAGTTGCAGTTCTAATTTGGAGAATATAATCAGCATATTTTTTTTCTATTATATATGCTTTGACAGTCATGTTAGCATATATCAGACAAATATTTTCCTCTAACTGTAGGACTTGAATCTGAGG
>LN891205.1:112289-133129 GCA_900010015.1 Tuber aestivum
CCAGTAGGTAGCATGCATCAAAGTAAAGTTGACAATTTGTGATTGAGAACTACCAGGAACAACTGGAAGACATTATCTAAAATCTCTAGCAAAAAACATAGTTATTTCTCTAAAAGAGCAAGAGTCTTGATAAATATCTAACATTCTTAAAACTGTATGATATATATATTTATATTATATAGTTACTTTATCCGAAATAATAAGTGAGGTTTGAAGAAAAACCTTAGCCTGAGGAGATCCATGATTGATTGAACAAATAGACTGATTGTCTAAAATCAAGGTACTTCAGAAAGTTTAATATGTTATTCATTCTTCTTAAAGTAGTATTACTGCAATACTGCTAGATGCTACTACTAAAGCAATCTTGCATTAACTTTAAATTTTTATAAGAATTGTATTCTCCAAAAATGTCTTTCCTGCTCCTCCTGTCCTATTATGGAAAAACATATCTCCAGTGTTAATATCTACTGACCTTAGAACTACTTGAAATACATATCTCTGTACAGAATTTAACTGTAGTTTACATCTTTAAAGCATTCTATTTAACTCTACATAATTTCATATAGTAACCTATTCTAATATTGACTACAAAGACTATATTTTAAGTCAGATAAAGATAATAGCAATGCAAAGTGATCTAACCAATTATCCATATCAGAGAGTATTTGAAAAAAATATTGTTTAAGGCTATATGTTTGCTTACCTAATAGACTCAGAATTTTCATACTATGTTCTAGTATATACTTATAGTCATCAGAAAGAAAATCTCTATATGTCAACTACAAATTGACTGGATGAGAAGGACCTGATTCACATAATATAATTGCAAAGAGATTCTGTAGCTATTTTCCAGTATGAATTAAAGTTGCTTTAGGTAGGGTAACTACCTGTGGCACCTGTATGATAGGATAATTATCTGAGCTCAGGCAGGGTAACCTTTTCATATCTCATTAAGGTAGGGTAACTTTATTCTCCCCTCACATATCATATTTTCTATTTCCATCATCAAAGCTACCCACTGGCCCCCTTACCCTTTCCTTTTTTTCCCGCTCTGATTTTATTTTCTTCCCCCCCGGTGTCTTTTATCTCCTTCAACCCACCCTAGCTTAGTGCTGTCTTTCCGGGCATTTGTCTCATAGTGCATTTTAGTGCTGTCTCATAGTGCATTTTAGCGCTGTCTTTCCGGGCATTTTGTACTGGCGGTTTTCAGGGGTCTCGAGTACTATAGATACTAATGGTGGCGAGCATGTATTCTCGTGTCATTCAGTCCACTCGAGTACGGCACGCCAGATGATGAGCTGCCCGGAAATAACGGGGGAATCGAGATGGTAAGGTTCTCGCGCGAATCCGAGGTCTGTGAGGATGCGATGTGGGCGAAGAGGTTGAGGCGACCAAGAGGTGCTCGTTGTTCGAACCGGTGTCGAGGAGTCTGCTCTGCAAAGCTTGTCTCGGGAGGTGGTGGTGGTGGTGGTGGTGGTGGCTGTATGCTTTTCGGTGTAGTACTGTGCTCTATCCTCTGCCGGCTAATATCCCACGCAACTAGCGAGCTGGGAGCAGGGACGCTACCTTTATTCGGCCTACCCTCGTCTCTGCCATGACGGCCAAGTCGACAGATCCGCCCAGAACCCAGAGATCGCGGTGCTAGTTTATCTCGGCGCCTGCATATCCTTCTCTCCGTCTCTCCTTCCTCGCTTTCCCTCCTCTGTCGCTCTCTGACTTATCATATCTGCTTCGTGGGTCGTGGCAGTTAGTCCACCCCTCCGCTAACCATCGGTAACGGTATTGCTTGCTGCTTGTTTCTGGGCGGGAGCTGCTTCTACAAGTACTCGCAGTGCATACAGCACCGGCACGGTGCTCCTTCAGGACAAGGGGTAGACTACCCGAAAACGGGGGGAGATACAGTACCCTACAAGTACTTTGTATGGGCACAAGTAGAATAGGTAAGTTTATCTACTGTGCTCATAGGGTGCATCTCTTTTGCCATTTATTTCCTTAATCCCTGTTTTCGGGCACATCTCGCGTGAGACGAGCTCTCGTTGAAGCTTATTGGCACACTAGGTAACGTCACTCAACCCACTCATCCCGTCAGTCACGAAATTGACTTCACGAATTGGACCACGGTGCATGCTCTCCTGCTCCCCTCCAAGCTTGGTTGACCTCTATCCCACAGCTCTGGTTTTGCGACACCCCTTCTTGCACACCTACCCGTACCGTACCGCAATCGAGTGGGCTACCTACCATTCACCCTGCTACAGACCCGTCAACCCTCCCCCCTCGCCTCCCCGGAAAGTAAAAAGGGCAAGCAAAAAAAACAAAAAAAAGTCCGGTGCCCGTTTTCCTTTACATCCCCCCACTTCTTCCTCTTCCGCTAGCCAGCCTCAACGTTATACATAAGACCCGCCATATCCCCCCCACCGTCCTCTTACCATCGTGATACACTGGCAATCAGGAGTAAGGTTTGTTTCCCAAAATATTTTTGATTCTTGTTTTCGTTCTCTGTATTCCCTTGGATATCCTTCACAACTGTTCCCTACTTACCCAATCACTGCCCCGCGTTTCCCCCTGCTCTCCAAAGGAGGTCTTTGGCCTTTGCCTCTGGCGGGCAGGCTTATCTGGCGGAGGAGATATCATACGTTTTCATTGTTTGACTAGTGACCAGGAGGAAAAGGAAAAAAGGAAAGAGGGGGGGGAGGGCGAAAAAGAAAAAGAAAAAAGAAAAAAAGAGAGCACAAGTGGAATCTTCTTATGATAGAAGATTCGTGACTTACATGAGCGCCTCAATCCAATTTCTCGTTAGTTCTCCTGCTCCTGTTCTGCCTGTACAGTTTTCTTCTTCTTGTTCTCCCTCTTCTTCTTCCTCTCCTCGAAGGATGCCCTCCTCGAGATCTTCTACTCTGTACTCAAAATCGTCGACGGTGGCCGGGGGTCCTCCCTCTTTGGCCTGTTCGTTCAATTCTATGTTTGAGGGGAGCACCTTATCACCGCCAGACTCAGCTGCGTCGTCACGAAGCAACAGCTCGCTCTCGGCGTACTCCGATTCATTTTCGAGTTTTGAAGGAATTTCTGCTGCTACTGGAGTTTGCAACGGCTTACAAACATCCGTGAGGATTATACAGGAATGCCGGCTAAGCCTGATCCATATTCCCCTGCATCTGTACCCGCATTTTGTCCAGGCGATTTTATCGTTGATACTTCCCTCGATATCCTCGTCCTCGGGGGATAGGAGGGCATGGGGTGGCAGGAGAAGGGCCGAGGGAACAAGGATGTATACGTGCGATGGTGATGATGATGACGAGGGGGATCGTGTGTATGGGTCGGATTATGAAGAAGATTTGGTTCCGGACCACGGTTCTGCGGGAACATCCTTGTCCTCGAGCAATAAATTTGTCAACATCTCAGTGACACCGGTAGAGTGCTCCGTTGCGTGTTCTATCGAGCAGGTGGAGAACCTGTTTGCACCGATTATACAAACCCTGTCATCAAGCCATAGGGAAGAGGTCAGGATTTCTGAGGACGAGTTTGTTGCAATTCAGGTGGATGGGGAAGGGTTGGATGCGGGTCAGAGAGTCTTGGACCTGACCAGTCCGTTGGCATTGGCTGGAGTGTGAGTAGTAATATTTCGGTGAAAGATTGGCGGAGATCATCCGTGCTATTGGATTTTTTATATATCAGAATCTAACGAGTGGTTGTTTCGTTTGCAGCCCCATATTCTTCCTCACAACGTATTTCTCAGATTATATCTTGGTTCCATCGAGGAACCGCAGTCAGGTCACCAGGGCGCTGCAACGACGGGGATTCGTTTTTGAGAAGCACGCAGAGGCGTTTGTCACGGGCCCTTCCCATCACCGCAACTCATCCTCCACCCCCTCATTTATTGTCGCTCCACCTTCGCCGCCACCAACAACCACAATCGGTGAACTGCAAATAAAGACGTTTGAAACATTGCGGAAACAGAGCGTGGTTCCGCAGGTGAACAAAAATACAAGACTGGTATTATGTGCTGGCAGACGCTCGGCCAATAAGGGTAGAAGCAGCGACGACACAGGGCTCTACCTAGGGTTGGTCAAATGTCTCATTTCAAACCCTCAATTCTTGAGCGTCACCTTGACAGACGCGGAGCCCGCATCTCTGCTGTTGGAGCAGAAGATGCTTCCTATGTTTGGTTCTGACGATGCCCTACTGGGCAGCAAGGAGGACGTGCTCATCCCCATTCTACTGGATTTGAGGGGTCTTCCTGTGGATTCTACGGGAATTGTGTGTGGGGTTGCAGGAAAATTGGTGGGGGGGAATCTGGATAGGGCCGAAGCGATCGAGATGAGCTACCTCAGCACTGCTAGGGCTGGAACGGTCATCGTGGCGGAGGATGATCTTGCTAGAGCTGTTGCTGCCCTGGAGACGTAATTGGGAATCCCACGCTTTTACATTACGTTAAGTTACGTTGCATCTCCTAAAGCAAAAGGAAAATCGATCTCCTGTTTCTTTTTCTTTTCTTTCTTTCTTTTTTTCCTTTTTAAAATTTCCTATTTGGTCTTTCTTGGGAATGGACGGAAATCTGATTTGTCGCGTTAACTCGTTTATCTTGCTAGAGTGGTCGTCTAACTGGTGAGGGGAAAGTCGGTATTGTATCATATGCTTCTTGCTTTTTCGATTGGTGTTTCTCCCACAATCTTTATTACCATTTGGCCTCCTTCTAAGTGGACGGGGCAAGCAAAAATGCAAGCTCCCTTTCTGCATATTTCTATTTTTTTTCATTTTCATCTCCTATCATACTTCCCCAGCTTATCTTCCGGGGCTAGGGTGCGGCGTTGGTACTTCTCTATTTTATTCTTCCCAATTTTCCGGTGACGGTACAGTATCTTGCTCGAGTACCGGTACTTGTACTTGTACTGTATCATCATTTTCTTTTTTTTTGGGGGGGGGTTTCCTTTTCTTGCCTTTCCAAATAGCTTAGTACGCTATAGGGCTAGTGCACGAGTCTCGCAAGAGGAATGGAAGGCAGCGACATACTGTAAAGAAAGGTGTGCATACCAATAGGATGAGAAAGAGATCACGAGAACCAAGGGGTCGGGAATTGGCAGGTGTAGGCGGTTGAAAAAGGAGGCCGGCCGGTATTACTCTCTTCTGGTTTCTTTCACTCCATTTTTTCATCGGGAAGATCGAGGAGAGGTCGGGCTTGGGCTTTGGGTTTTTGGGCTGTCTCTTGCGGGGGGGGGAAGCAAGAGTGATAAGTTTAATGCGAGAGAAATAATGCACAAGATCGGAAGCATAATCTGGGTTTACTCTACGAGCGCCTGACAGCCGGAGAGATTATTTGCAGTAGAAAGAAGAAGCAACAGGATCACAACATTTTATGTAGGGAGACAGATCCATCAAAGAGTTTTAATATTTTCTGGTCTTTTAAAGAACGGGTTTCCCTAGTTTGATGAGACCAGCGAATGAACAAGGGCCACACTACAACAGTTCCTGGTGCAGCACCACACATTGGTTCCACTAAGTTCACCTGAGAACCGAGACTTCATTCCCTCCAACCTCGAACCATCGCACACAATCTCCTACCACTGCAGGACGCCTTTTTTTATTTTATTTTTATCTCGTCCCCCCTAGACAGCAGACATACTGCTGCACTCCACCTCAGCACACACGATTTACTCACCCTCAACACACCCCTCCCCTATCGCACCGTAACGTGTTGCTCTGCCGCCATCATCACCATGGCCTCGGCCGTTTCCCATCAAGTTACCATCGCACGCGCTTCACTCGCGGCCGGTCTCCTCCGACCCGACCCCACCGCAGTCTCTCGTGACGAGATCTCCAGTTTTCACGCGCTGTTGGAGCAGGCACTGAGCAAGTGCTCACCATCGAATATCCAGGTTGCTACACACATACTTCCCCAGACCGCGTCCGCACCGCACTCACGATGAAAGAGAGAAGAAAAAAAAATGAAGAAATGCTGGGAGAAAGGGAGAGAGAGATAAAAAGGGGGAATTTTTGTTTGATCAAAGTTCCTTTCCTTTCTCCCCCCACCTTTTGATTTTTTTTTTAATCTCTTGAAACATTTTTTTTTGGAGAAGACCAAACATGGCTAATTACTTCGTTGTCCGGATGGCTTCCCCCTTTCCCCGGCTATGTTTTTGTGCAAATAGAATTGCAAACGATGGATCTTGAGATATATGAATTCGCGTGCTCGGTTCGCCACCCTTGGGAAATTCCTGACGGCTCTGTCGCCTTCGCTTTCGACTTCGACTACTGCTACTGGGAAGGCTAGCGCCAGGAGGAAGAGGGTCAGCGTCTTATACCTGGTCAATGATTTGTTGCACCATACTACGTATAACGAGCCTTCCGACGGTTTGTTAGCGGAGGAGGTCAAACCGTTTCTTGCGGATTTGTTCGTCGCGGCAATGTATCCAGGGGCAGTGAAGCAGCTAGCGAAGTTGGAGAAGCTGTTGGATATCTGGGCGGAGAAGGGTTATTACAGCAAGTCGTTTATCGAGGAGCTGAAGTTTATTGTCAGGGATGCTACATCGGCTACTCCTACTGCTCGACCCACAGCATCCACAGAGACGGCGAAGGCTAGGGTTTCGGTGGAGAAGCCACTCTTGCTTCCTCCTTTTCATGGAGATCCATCGCTACCATTCTACGACCTCCCTGCGGCAAATATGCTCCCTCATCTAATACCCAACTCACCGACGCCTATCAATCCGCGCTTGATGAAACCGATCCAGTTCTCGACTCTAGTCCCCAACGAGTCGCTTGCAGCCGCGGTCAGGGACTTTATCAAGTCTACCGACGATATGTTTAACGGTGATGATGCTCCTATGGAAGATCCGGACGCAATCGGAGGTGGGGGCGGTGAAAGCTACTATGGATGGAGCAAGGACTTTTGCGAAAAGATGAAGCAGAAGAAACGCGCCGCATTAAAGGAAGAGCGAGATTACCGTCACAGGAGTTACAGCTATACCTCAGACGCGAGCCGGCAAAGCAGATCAGCGTCGTATTACTCACGATCAAGGTCTCGCTCTCGGGATAGGAGACGGTCGTCAAGGGGGAGAGGTAGCAGGAGTAGGAGTCCTTCATCTCGTTCCAGCTCTCGCTCCCGCGCCCGTGCCCGGTCACGATCACGATCGAGATCGGGGTCTGCAGAGAAGCCTTCCTTTCAGCAGCCGCCGCGAACTCAGCCGAATATCTCTCCACTTGTGGAAACGCGTCAGTATCCACACCAATCAGGATACCCGGCCCCACCCCCACCACTACCTCCCCATCATCTCCATCAGCCGTACTATCGAGCACAGCCAGCGTTCCCACCACCACCACCTCCTCCTCCTCCACCTCCGCAGAACTGGAACATGCCAAATGCGCAACAGCAGCAGCAGCAGCAGCAGCAATACTACCAGCAACAACAGCAGCAATATCCATACAACTACGGTGGCCCTTCCCCGCCTCCTCCGCCCTCCGCACCCGGCACCCACCATCAGCAGCAGCATCAATATCCACCCGCAGGAGCTCAGGGCTGGCAGCCACCCCAAGGGCCATCGCAGGGCGGCGCGTACACTCAACAATACGAGGACTACCGATCCGTCAAAGGCCGGGAAATCGGAGCTAAGAGAGGGTGGAAAACTTGAAATCGCCTTCTGTTCTTTTCTCTTTTCGGGGGGTTTTTTTTCCACTCGGATAGGTTCCTGTTTCATAGGGTATGTTTGTTTTGACCGCATTTTTCCTATCCTCATTTTTTCATCATTTCTGTGGAAAGTCTTGTCCATTGTGGTGTAGCAAGTACCGTAGCCTACCAGATTGTCCACGCGAAATTACATTACGTACTCTCGGGCCGAGCCATTCATATTTCTCCCCACCCTCTCCCATGCCTACCTACTAGCCAGCCCCCGTAAGTTGCCTCACCGCCCCATCGCATCATGCAATCAGGCAGGTATCGTGCTGGTATAGTGCGCTACTCGTATTTGCTTTGCGGTGCGGTGCGGTTCGGTGCGGTGCTCCTCCATGCACTCCTAAAGTACGAGTACCGTACCGTAAGCACCTTATCGGAAGCGGATGGGTGATACGAGTACATGAGATAGGGACCTGCGTGGAGCTTCTGGATTTGGAATCCGGGGTTTGGATTGGGGGGGTTAGTGGTTAGTCACGTGTGGGAAGGATATTTTTGGTCATGGGGGGTCACTCGGGGGTATCGCGGTAGATGGGTGATGCCAGTTCGGAGATAGTAACTTAGAGGAGAGTGGAGGTTTGGGAGGGTCGGGGGCTGTAGGATGGCGAAATCCCCTGCTATTGAGAAAGAGCGAAAAACACGGTAGAGTAGAAATCCGGAAGGCACAAAACCCTACTGTGCCGGGGGATGCAGTTACTAACGGTATGCATAGCTCTTGGCCAAAATGTCCGAGTTTCACGGTATGCATAATAGTTATACTGGTAACTTATGGGGGCTTTTCAACTGTAACTATACTCGAGTATATCCACCCGCAGTGATCATCTTGGCAAGCTAATTTTTTTTTAGACCGCGGGATTGCATCTGCGCCGTCCCCGTCCTTTAAACTGTCGTGTCGTGCATCCCCCCCGCCATATCATACCTCGTATCATACATACCCTGCTACCAACAACAACAACCCCCGCTTAATCGCGAACGCCGAGAACCTAAACCTGAACGGCCCACAAACCCCCCCCACTACCGCAGCTATGATATCATAATCATCATATCATACCACCGCCGGCACATCAAACAAGAACGCAAAATCCCCGAAATGTGTAATTCCTTCCTCACAAAGGCATCGATCGATCTTTTCTTTTTTTCTTCTTCAGGGGTTTAGATCCAAACAGAAGTTAAAACATACAAATAAGATACTCTACGCAATCCCCCCCCGTAAACACTGGATATAAGTTACGTTCCAGTCGGTATTTTCGGGGAATTACCGAATCATCTTTTTTAGGCACCTGTGATCGGTTGTGGTCATGGGGTATCACTCGATTGGGATGTGGATTGATATCACTGCTGCTGTCGAGAAAGAAGCTTGAATTTTCTTTACCACATGTGCCGCTGTGGGGGGTTTTATGCCGAACTGAACAGCTAAGCGAAGGAAAATAAATAAGTGGATAATGATATCAGAAACTCGGGGTTGGTAATATGAGAAATCTCGGAAGGACCACGGATTATGATAAGAGAGTAATAGCATGGTTGGATATGGCGTGGTTGTGCGGTTGTGAGACGAACGGAGGAGAGATGGAGAAGGGCTGGAACGGTGGCTAACGATAAAGAGGGTGGAAACTGGATAAAAGGGAAGTAGTCCGTTTGGCGGAAGCCTTGGTGCGTCTGTCGCTGGTTCGGAACTTGGCGCGGGTTTGCTGGTGATGAGTGTTCGAGTTATGGATGTTCGCTCCGGGTTATTATTGTTGTTGTTAAAGGCATTGAAATTCGTTATTGCGGATTCGCGTTCGTGGGTTATAGCGGTCCTGGTAAAGTAAAGAAAAAGAAATCCAGAATCTGGTGTTGGAAGTGGTTGGTTATGTTATGGGTTGATCTTTTTTGTATATACTTGTTTCGTAGACCCCGAGAAGAGTCGAGTACACAGAGTCCTATTGCAAGAGTCGTGGCTTCGTTGAAATGAGGAATCTAGCGCGGTCGTTGCAAGTAGTTGTCTGGTCGTCCTGTGAATGAGAGTGGGAGGGCTTACATGGGGAAGGAGGAGCTCGAGAGGTGGGTGATTAGGGAAATGGGGGACGTGAATAGATAGTGAGAGGGAGGGAGGGAGCGATTCCATTGGTATAGGGACTAATGAGTGCTGGGTTCCTAGGTTGGGGTGGTGCGGTAGGTATGGTGGATTGAACAGCGATGGGGGAGGGCGTGTCGGCTGATTGAAATGGTTTGGTGTTGGTAGAGTACCAATAGTGTAAAAGGTAGACATGAGTTTTCCGGGGAATATTAAAGTGATCATCACGGAAATTCCTAACTAACCGCATGCGGAATAGCGGTAACTTGTACTGTACTTTTGTCACAGACGGAGGTGGTCCGTTTCGAACTTTGGCGCCTTCTAAGTTTTGTGGGGTGGGTGCTTGATTATCTGGCGATTGAATCGGGAGCGCGAGCTGGAGTATGATGCATGGATTCTTTGGTGGTTTCCCGGATGGTGGAACTTCTGATTGGGTATTGGGTATACTCGAGGGAGGGACCCCGTAACATACTATTCGAGTGATTTATCAGTTGCTTTTGGCATTAATTGTCTTTTTCTGGGGTTTGGACTTGGGGTGATAACAAGCTTTTCCGTAGAGACTGGCACGGTAAGGAATTAGGCTCATATCGGATATCGGAGGTTTGGAGAGGTGACATCGAGTTCTGGAGTCTCTCTAAGACATTGTTGATGGAACGACTGAAGGTAGTTTGCAATTGTGCACCATGAGATCGGGACTACCGCTAAATATTAATATCACCAATCCCACCCTGTTACCAACCGCTACGGGTAGTGTGGTTAGGTTTAGGGGTTGGGGGGGTTGTGGCCTACCGGTGTGGCGTGAGAAAGGTTTTAGGGGTTTTCTGGTCATGTCTTCTGGGTTTTTTTATCATACCCATAGAATTTTCTGTTTAGGATGAGGCTTAGCAGGTGGAAATGTTTCACCTGGAAGCATGGCCTTGCCTTCCTCAGAGAGAGAGGAAGAACAGCACAGAGAAGACTCATCCTGTACAAAGTACAACCAACTCCACCTCTTCTTTTACTGTTATTTCTGGGTGTTATTTTCCCCACTCTTTTGCTTGCTTTCCCACTGTGTTTTACTGTCAACTTTATCAACATAATTCTACACTCTTATCTGATTGAATATTGCATCATACGGTCATCACAATTGCACAGGTGTCAGCTCGGTCAATCACACTATCCAAATTACGGAAGTCAACCGAGACACTTTCACACTGGTACTGTACTCGAGTGTGATATTTGTAGTAACGGGCATCCTAAAGTGTGCACACCTTTCAAATTTCTAGTAACCAACAGCAAGATTGCTTACTAGCGACGGTAGGGGTAGCAAGAGATTTCTAAGGATCACGTAGTCCGGGAGTTGGCCATGTGCTTAAAACCGAACGAAGAGATACTGGTACTGTACTGTGCTAGCGTTTCACCGTTTCAGTCACCTTCCGTCAACTTGCTAGTAATTTATTCGTAATAATATTATGGTTTTGGCGATAAATTTTTCACAGGGGGCGTGGTCCGATGAGCTGATGTGGCTTGCGGGGCTTTATCGTACTTGTAATATCGAAGTGAGGCTTATGCCAAGGCATACCGTAAAAACTCGAATAATCGAACCGTGTGTTATGTCGTTGGAGTTGCTCCTCTGGTATGGTCTGGTGTTTTTTTTGTTTTTTATGTCCCTCAGAAGGGGGGCTGAGGAGCTGGTTTTTCGCTGTGCTTTTTTGCCCCTTTTCCATGGAATTCTCTACCTCATAGCACGCTGCTCGATTATTTGAGTTCCTACGGTAGCCTGGTCAAGATCGCGAAAACGTCGGTATTTAGTTAGCATCGAGCAAACACCAACGATATAATTCGCCCCCGTTTCTACGGAAAAGATGACCCAAAGCTTTAGTGGCAACGTTAATAGTACTATTGTCTCGGGCAGCTATAACAATAACACAATCAACCTCGCGACTGGTGTTGATGAGACAGCGGGGATCCTCTCTTGGATATCTCCCCTAGAGTCACGGAAGAGGCATCAAGATGTTTCCATGAGCCGGGTGGAAGAAGTGGGAGGTTGGGTTCTTAGGACTCCTCAGTTCCAAGCCTGGCGGGGTGGAATAGGTAAAGAATCCGTTCATCAGACTCTGTTCTGTTGTGGGAATCCCGGAGTGGGAAAGACCTTTGTTAGGTAGCGTCTGCAATCCCACGCCAGAAAATACTGCCCCAACTGACTGCGTGCTCGCTCTCTTTAGTTCTCTGGTAATCGACACCCTATGCGATAGCACAGCGGAATCAAATGTCGGGATTGCGTGCCTGTACTGCGATTATCGTGACCAAAAGGAGCAAGACCCGGTAAGCATGATCGGTAGCGTCTTGAAACAGTTCGTGGCCGGACTGCAGGAGATTCCCGAAGAACTCGTCAAAGCCTTCCAGGTTTCTAGGAAGCAAATTGGGGGAAGGCCTCTTCAGCTGGGAAAAATGCTGCAGATATTCCCCGAGGTGCTCAAATCTTTTGACCAGGCATTCATATGCATCGATGCGCTGGATGAATTTGCAGTGGACTACCGAGCTGAATTCCTCCGCCTGCTCAGGCAAATAATGGTCCAATCACCAAAAATCTCGTTGTTCCTGACGGGCAGACCCCACATCCAGTTAGAGCTGGGTGGGCACCTTACGGAGCCCTTTAGTGTCATCAGCATACAGCCAAGTCCAGAAGATGTCGGGGCATATCTAACCGCAAGGATGGAGGATGATTCCTTACCTGATGCAATGGATGACGAACTAGGATCGGAAATTGTGACGCATATTGTGAAACAGCATGCCGAAATGTGAGTACAATGCTGTCTGTGATACTGGCAAGGTTAACAATCATTTAGTTTTCTACTCGTTAGGCTGCATGTGGAGGCGATCTTGGGAGAAGTTACCATCAGTGGGAGACGGGAGAAGCTCTACCAAACGGCAAATGGTTTGGGCGATGCCTACAGCGAGACCTTGCACAGAATTAAGCGACAAGGGGGATATAAGCCGACCTTGGGCATGGCGGTATTGATGTGGGTATCTTTGGCGGAACGTCCCTTGCGTGTCGCAGAACTATGCCACGCCCTTGCCGTGGAAGTTGGGTCCACAAAACTAGACGCCGGAAGGGTCCCATCGCTACAGACTATTCTCGGCTGCTGTCTTGGACTCATCGCCATTGATCAAGGAACATCGACGGTCCGGCTTATACATGAAACTTTGCAAGAACATCTTCGCTCTCATGCCGATCTCTTTCATAGACCTCACGCTGCCATTGCCGAGGCATGCTTGACTTACCTGAACTTCGATTCGGTCCGAGAACTCTCACCGGCCCTCACGGCGGCACCAGCAAAACTCCCATTGATTGATTATGCCTCCCCTTACTGGGGAATACATTCCCGAAAGGAGCCTACAGGGTCTGCTCAATCCCTTGCGCTGGATATTCTCAAGCGATGTTCCGAGCATGTAGCCACAAACATTTTCATATTGAATGCGGAAAATCCATTGGAACCAGATCACTATTCCGAGGGGTTCAGCGGTCTCCACTATGCTGCCAGCCTCGGCATACAGGAGCTGGTTGCAAGTTTAATGGAAACTGGAAGCTGTGACTTCAACCAAAAGGACTTCAAAGGGCGTACACCTTTGCTCCTGGCTGCTAAAAATGGCCACGGAGGGGTGGTAAAGATATTGTTGGATCGGAACAACGTTGATCCCAATATGGCGGACAATCATGGGCAATCGCCTCTCAGCTGGGCGGCTAATAATGGGCATGACGGAGCGGTGATGGTGCTACTAAGTCGAGGCGATATCAACGTCAACGCAGCAGATAACTTTAGCCAAACACCGCTCGGCTGGGCTGCGAAGAACGGGCATGAAGGAGTACTGAAGTTGCTTTTAAGCAGAATTGATATCGACATCACTAGGTCGGACATGGATGGCCGAACGCCACTCCTCTGGGCCGCTACCAATGGACACGAAGGGGCGGTTAAGGTACTACTAGACCGAGCAGCGCTCACTCTTAATCTGTCAGACCATCTTGGGCAGTCTCCATTGAGCCGAGCGGCCAAAAGCGGACATGTAGGAGTGGTAAAAATGCTTCTTGGTCAGGTAGATGTAAACCTCAACGCTACAGACCGCCAGGGTCGAACCCCCCTCTATTGGGCCTCTGGTGAGGGGCGCGAAGAAGTAGTAAAGATTCTGCTTGAGCGAGACGATACCAACTACACCATACCCGATGAAGAGGGCAGAACGCCTCTCTGCTGGGCTGCTAGTCAAGGGTGTGAAGGTGTGGTGGAGGTTCTGTTGAGTCAATCCGATGTCAACCCCAATTCGGCGGACCTGGGGCGAACACCACTCTATTGGGCTGCTTATAATGGACACGAAGGGGTAGCAGAAATTTTACTGTGTCGGAATGATGTCAATTTAACCGACGCCGGTATTAGAGAACTACTTTATCTAGCCTTTGGTAGGGGACATGTAGGGATGGTTAGGATTTTGGTGAACCGAACGGATTTCAACCCCAATTGGCCAGACAGCTGCGGCCAAACACTGCTTCATTGGGCTATTGGGAAAGGGCATTTATCGCTGGTGGAGATTCTTCTGAGTCGGCCTGATACTAACCCCAACATACCCGATCAAGAGGGCTTTACACCGCTCATGTGTGCTGCCAAGAGTCGGAACCTGGGACTAATGAAAATTGTACTGGCCAACTCTAACACCAATCTCAATCTAGTAACCCAATCTGGAAAAACACTGGTCTATTGGGCTGCTAACGAGGGGTACCACGACCTGGTGGATCTTCTGCTAGACCGGCCCGATTTCGACCTCACGCTAGGAAATCGTATTGACGAAGCCCCAGACTCGTGCGATGTCCGGAATGGGCACGAACAAGTAGCCGAGATGCTGCCTAGACAATTGGAGGCCAACCCTTTCCTGTCCCGATTATCTTTCAGGTAAGCGCACCACGCTCCTTGGTTTGAGCCATTCCTTTTTTTCTACTCAGCAAAGTAGAAAAACAGTTCATGGAAAGAAGTTGACTTATGTTCCAGTGATCTACAAACACCTTCCCCGCCGCGCGCGGGAAGCTTCTCGTTTAAGCCACTCCTACTGACTTTACGGAAAAGGTTTGTCCGGTGAGAGTGGTGAGGGTTTCTTAGATAATGACTTTCTTGAGTGAGCTGTTATTTTTATTCTTCCTTTTGTCTTGTTTTTCAGGAATGGAACTAAGAGGGTTTCGGATATTCACTTATTGATCGCTGGTAAAATTTGGGTTCCGTGCATATCTACTTTACAGACAGGGTGCGGGGGCGCTGCACGCCATATCATAAGTACCCGCATAGTAGATATTGGTCCCTTTTTGTTCACAGCTTTTCTAAATAGTTTGGGTTCCGAAACTATGTGTACTGTACTTCCCACTCTGCACCCGTGACTCTAGCTTAACCACTTCTCTGTATCACTTAAGAATCTTGCATAGCCGGAACCACGGAGGCATAATGGCTTTGATATCCCCAAGAGATTCCTCCTGACCCCTAGTTCTGTGCCCCCCCCCCTGCTTCTCGCTCTACTGTCATCCTCCATTCACCCGCATTACCCGCCAACACCCCCCTTTTCCAATCGCCGTACTCTAGGGCTTAGCATAAGTAAACACGTAAATGGGGAGGAAAGCAGAGTCTCGGAGCTGTCCATCTACGATAGATTGTGGTTTCTAGTTACTGTTGCTGCGGTAACTTACTTGTTTCCTGCTGCTGGGTTATACGGGATGGCGGTCGCTAGGCAGGCAGGCAGGTACGGTAGATACAGCCGAGTAGTATACATCAGCTTATGCTACTCCGGGTGGTAGTTCCAATACGGTGACATAATAAATTAGAATGGCAAGGCACTCACTCCTTTGCTCAGCTTTCCTGAAGCAACCAGCCAGGATTCCGGCTTCGGCTCTGATCTGGGAAGAGGGTGCTGCCAAGGCTTGACTAAGGGGGGGGGGACTAGTCTACCAATTAATGGAATGGGTGAGCACGAGTTAATAATGCAGACATCTACTAATTTCTAGCTATCGCTACTATTTCACTGGTATAAACGAAAGCCTATTAAATCTCAATCCCGCTCTTCGCTTACTTACCTATTGCGGTAGGCGACTGAATCTAGTTTTCCGGTGGGGAACGGTTTGTAGATATTCTGGAGCGATAGCGACCCTCATGGTGATTTTTTCATCGTTCGGGTGTTTTGAACGTGGACTTAAGGTATCATACCTTTCTTCCCTGCTGGCGCTCTATCCGCCTCTCAGGGCTTGCGGCGGATCTGGGCGCGCTGTGGAGGTCCGCCCCCCGCTAGCGGACCGGAGGTGGTACTTCTGGGTCGAGAGTATAAGGAGGCGACATCAGATGATCCAGACATAACTGTACTTTGGGTCTCTTCGGGGATAGTGCTGTGTAAACTTTTGAGACGGGTTTAGTTACCATTGAGGGTTGGGTCGGTTTTGTGGCTCGGACGCTAGAATTCTTCGCCTGGTGCTTTGGGACTTTGGTAGGCAAACAGCACTTGGCAGGCTATTAGAGGGATTTAGCTGGTTCGGCGCATGGCTCCCTAGGCCAAGCTATGCTCTGTAAGGAGTTTAGTGAAGATACCTGAAGTATTTTTCTTCTCTCCTAGGCTTTTATACACCTTTCTAGAATATGCCTTGTCCCGGGAAAGCCTTCAAAAAGCAACAAATACTACTGGAACAGTTATTATAGGTGGAAAATGAAGTGAAAAGACTTGGGCTATGTGTCAAGATGGATTCGAGAAAAAAGTACTAAGATTTGATGCTTCAAGAAGGTATGAAGGACGAATCAAAGGTATTGTTAGGACACTATTTGGGATTAGTGTGATTGGGAGATATGAGATAATTATCAACCTTCACGAAACAGGTGCTAAATTCCTAAAAAAATGGTTGGGCTATGCCTAGGGAGCAATTCCTCTCTTGTTACTCTAGGGGTCTTTGTTCCGAACCGGCTGAATCCCCCTATTACGATTCCAGTGGTGGATAACATCTGACAAGTACTGGAGTCTGGAGAGTTTTCCCCATAGTTAAGGTTTACCGTCTACTTTCCCTAGAAGTCTACAGGTACTCAGATATGGAAGCAAAAATCGGATACGGTGAACAAAGAATGTTGTTATTTTGGGGAAGTATTGAGCTGGCCAGAAAATTCGAAAGGATCAGCATGTTTAGGTCTTGAAGAACCTGGACAAAAACTTGACAGGTGCAACATGGTGATGATGTAAACGCAAGGGTATATCTGTTAGCTTAGTGGTACTTATACCGCCTCTTGTATACTTAAGGCACTTGGGTAGTTATCGATTTCATTCATTTATATTAATAAATTTTATACCTTATGCCCAGAAACATGGCTACACAATATAGAAAAGAACGCCCGACCAGTGTTCGGGGGCAGTCCGTCCGTCCTGAGGGTAGGACGAGGATGGACTACAACTCATAGTCCGTCCAGTCCTGGAGAGAATTTTGCCCGGGGCTTTTGGCGAGAGGACGGGGAAGACCATGGGGGGCCACAACTAGTTCATGAAATGTCTTAGATTGTGGGGCCCTACGGGGCCCAGTTGAAAAGGCTGTTACCCACAGATCCCCACAGATCTCTCCCAACCCCCACAGATCCCCATGGATCCCTACCGTCCTCGGGTGAAAGCCTGTACCGTAGTCCTTGTATCAGGACGGCAAAATTATGTCTCACCATGTCGGGCCCGCGATCTTTGCCGAAGCCTGCGGTCCCCAATATTGTCTGGACTGGACGGGCTATGAATTTATAGTCCCGTCCCGTCCGGTCTTCTTGGCAATCTCCCCATAGGGCCTCCCGGGCCCCCAGGCCATTGCGAACACTGCGCCCGATTCGCGGTGACGTGGGCTTCGCCTGGTGTGAGAGTTTAAGGGAAACCTTTCCTCAAGTATATCATTAGCAACTACACCCTTATTAATCATGGTGGGGCGCTTCATAGGGCTCATGTATTCTCACTCGATCACCACTTCCAACTGGATCTAGGGCCGTTGTGTAGCATGGCTTTCCAGGAGATTCCTTGAGGTCGAACGCGGGGTGAGGGCTCGAAGAGACATTTGGCGTCACAAAGGTTGGGAAACATATTGTATCATACCTAGTTTATGTTTCTGTTCAAGATGTCAGGTCAGCCTTGCGTATGTAATTCCTTGGACAAGGGCGTTCCCACCCGGAGGGTTGAGCCGGGATTGTTTGCAAGATATCCATATATGCAGTACCCGGGTATCGGTAACCCGCCGTTTAGTGGAGGCTTGACCAATAAGGTTGGACATAATACCAAGCTTTTGCCACACTTTTGCAGAGCGCACTCAGCACAAGTAACGAGTGGCCGGTCTCGGCTCGCAAGGCAGCCAGGCGCAAGATTGCTTTTTTGCCAGGACACAACCCCGCTTTCGCTGAAACCTGACTCTCGCCCTCCCAGGCTGTCCAGCTTTACCTTGCTTCAAAAGGAAGATATCATCACGGAATCCACCAGCCTGCATTCAGAGATCATGAGCACCTACAGCCCGAACCTATTCAGCAATAACAGCAGAAGTTTTAACGTCACAAGTTTGCATTATACCGCCAACCGTTATACGACTAGCAGCGATGAAAGACCGCCGATTCTATCATGGATATCACCATTGGAGTCATGGAAGAGGCACAGCGATGTGGCACGTGCTCGTGCCAAAGGAGTGGGAGAGTGGGTACTGCGAAGTAGCGAGTTTCGAGCATGGCATCAGGGTGGAAACGATCAGTCGGTTGGTCGGATTCTATTTTGCCATGGGGTTCCAGGGGCAGGAAAGACTTTTATTTGGTAGGATCCGTGACCCCGTCTACACTCGAGTCGCTTCTTATCCCGGAATAGCTCCTTGGTTATAGATACGCTATGCGATGAGGCTGTCGGGGCGGATGTTGCAGTTGGTTGCCTGTACTGCGATTACCGGGGACAGAAAGAGCAAACGGCCGAGGTTATGATTGGGAGCCTCCTGAGGCAGTTCGTAACGGGGTTGCCGGATATTCCGGAAACCATTACTCAGGCCTTCCAAGCGGCGAAGACTCAACTCGGAGGACGGGCACCAGGGCTTGCGAAAATTATTGAACTATTTCCGGCAGTCTTGGAACGCTTCCGGCGAGTATTCATCTGCGTGGATGCGCTGGATGAGTTTGTAACTGAGTACAGAGCCGGGTTTCTGCACTCTCTGCGTCAGATTTTAGACAAATCGCCGAATGCCAGATTATTTCTTACCGCTAGGCCCCATATCCAATCAGATCTGGAAAGGGATATCCCACTAGTCACGAACACCATCATGATACAGCCTCTCTTCAGTGATATCGAAAAGTACTTGGAAACAAAACTAAATACTGACCCACATCCTACCGCGATGGACTCTCGTCTCAGGTCAGAAATCATGACCAAAATTCTTCAAGGATCTCCTGAAATGTAAGTATAGTCCAGTTAATCTCATTACGATCTAATGGCTAAGGATAGACCGAAGATTCCTTCTAGTCGCATTGCAGGTTGATTCGATATTGGGGGAGATCACAATAGGTGGAAGAAGAAAGAAGCTCCATGAGGTGAAAAACGGCTTGAGCGACGCCTATACAACTACCCTGGAGAGGATAAGAGGTCAGAGAGGAGCCCTTGCCAGGCTTGGAGTTTCCACTTTGATGTGGATTTCATTGGCAGAACGACCCCTTCTCATCGATGAGCTATGCCATGCTCTGGCGATGGAAGTTGGGCCTCTTAATATCGATACCGAGATGATTCCTCCAATAGAGACTATCGTAGCATCCTGTATGGGGCTTGTGACTATTGACCATGCATCATCCACTGTCCGCCTAGTACATGCTACTTTAGAGGAATATCTACGCCGCCACCAGAATATTGTCTTTCAGAATCCCCATGCCACTATTGCCAAGGTTTGCCTACGCTATCTGGGCATTAAATCGGTTCGGGAGCTCCCGCCAGGCCCCGAAACTGCACCACTTGCATTCCCGCTTCTTTCCTATGCCTCCTGTCACTGGGGAGCTCACGCACGGAAAGAAATTACAGCATCTGTGAGGCATCTTGCACTTGGAATTCTTGGCCGATACCCGCAACATGTAGCGGCAAATATCTTTTTGTCGAGCGGACCAGCCTCGCAGTACCCGCGGCGCAGTTCTGCAGGATTTACTGGCTTGCACTATGTCGCATACTTCGGAATCGATGAACTTCTGGAGGCGCAGTTGGGAAACGGGTTAGTAGATGCGGGCCAAAAGGATGAGTGGGGCCGTACGCCATTGATTCTAGCTGCTCAAAGAGGGAATGAAGGAGCAGTAAGGATCCTCCTAAGCAGTGCCGATGCCAACCCCAACTCAGCAGATCGGGATGACCAAACACCTCTCTTCCATGCTGCTGCTAACGGCCACCAAGAGGTGCTAAGGGCCCTGCTAAACCGCGCAGATGTTGACCTCAACTCTGCGGATTGGTGCGCCCAAACACCTCTCTTCCAAGCTGCTGCAAACGGCCATGAAGCCGTCGTAAGGATATTACTAACCTACCCGGATACCAACCCCAATTCACCAGATTGGGAGAACCTAACACCACTTTTCCAGGCATGCGCGAATGGCCATGAAGGAGCCGTAAGGATTCTATTAAACCACCCCGATGTCAATCCCAACTTACCAGATCGGGTCGGCCAAACACCGCTCTTCCGGGCTTTCAGAAATGGTCATCAAGGAGTTGTAAATATCTTGCTAAATTGCCCTAATGTTAACCCCAATTCAGCGGATTGGAACGGCCAAACACCAATTTTCCATGCTTCTACAAATGGCCATGAAGGTGTCGTAAGGGCCCTATTGAGCCGTGCAGATGTCAACCCCAACTCACGAGATGAGCGTGATCAAACACCGCTCTTCCATGCTTCTGCAAACGGGCACGAAGGAGTCGTAAGGGCCCTACTAAGCCGCGCCGATATCAACCCCAACTCAGAGGCTTGGGGCAGAACAACACCACTATTACAAGCTTCCGTGAATGGCCATGAAGGTGTGGTGAAGGCCCTACTAAGCCACGCCGATATCAAGCCCGATTCGCGAGATGGTGATTACCGAGCACCGCTATTCCATGCTTCTACAAATGGCCACGAAGGTGTCGTAAGGGCCC
>LN891205.1:134105-168493 GCA_900010015.1 Tuber aestivum
ACTCTTCCGAGCTTCTGCAAATGGCTATGAAGGTGTGGTCAAAATTCTACTAAGCCGCGCTTGTACCGATCCCAACTCCCCGGATCGGGGTAGCCGAACACCGCTCTTCCAAGCTTCTGCAAATGGCCATGATAAGGTGGTAAGGACACTATTAAACCGCACCGATGTCAACCCCAATTCTCCTAATCTGAAGGACCAAACACCCCTCCTCCGAGCTTCTGCAAATGGCCATGAAGGCGTTGTTAGGGTTCTTCTAAGCTGCGCCGATGTCAACCCCAATTTAGCAGACTGGCAGGACCAAACACCACTCTTCCATGCTTCTACAAACGGCCATGTAGGAGTTGTCAGGATTCTACTAAGCCGCACCGATGTCAACCCCAATTTAGCAAATGAGGCTAGTCAAACTTCACTCCGTATAGGTACCCCTCGTCTGCACCACAGAATACTTAGGTTACTTCACATCCGGCGGTAAACCCCTCAGCCGTATGGACCATCACCTGATGCCTGCTTCCCCCGTCTCCCCCCCCCGAACTCCACCACCGCAATCACCACCCCCATGTCACCCGCTCCTCCCTTCCGGCACTGCATTGAGCCTACCTCTCCATCATGCGTAGCTCTAGTTCGATATTTTCTCCCCATGTCATCGCCAATGCTTCATACTCTCACTTCCTTTTCCCCGTTTCTCTCGAATGCTGCTCTGCTGCATGTAAACTAATTACACCTTAACGTAATTTCGGGCTGTATTTTTTTTGTATCTTCTCAGCTTTTCGCCCAGGCGTTACGGATATAGATAAGATATCCAATGTATACGATGTTGTCCGGGAGCTAGGGGGGAGCGAGGGTCTGATGATGATAGCAATAATGCATTCGATTTACCGCTCTGCCCAGGAGTCACAATACTCTAGCATGTCGCAAGGCAAAAGGAAATTTCATCAGTTATTTTTTATTTATCTGCGTATAGGCACTCCATACAGTCTCACTTCCAAATGACATAGGAGAAGGGCTGAGAATGGACTCCGGGGTGGACTCCGGGGTGGACTCCGGGGTGGAGGGGCGGTAAATGATATTTGGTCGAAATTTTCACATTTGATATCAAGAGGTTGTTTTCTATCTCCAACTGCTATTCACAATTACCGCTACAATATTTTGTCCCCCGTGTATAAACAACCCGAGCGACAGCAGGAATCTAATCAATCCAGTA
This sequence comes from Tuber aestivum, assembly GCA_900010015.1. Classification (NCBI taxonomy): domain Eukaryota; kingdom Fungi; phylum Ascomycota; class Pezizomycetes; order Pezizales; family Tuberaceae; genus Tuber; species Tuber aestivum. The sequence continues at coordinate 135,307 of LN891205.1, forward strand.
CATAATCCAACCGAGTATGTTTTGGAAAGCCAGATATATTAATAAGGCCAGTCCCACCATATGTTGGTTACCGAAACGGGGAAATGCAGCCACAAAATATACAAATACCCGATATACAGTGACATGGATTCCACTTGGCATGAGCGCTCAATAGAAACTCTCCCTGGATATTTCTCATCCGTCCACTACGGTTTTAATTATTAGACTGCTGACTGTGGAACTTTATGCGACTCATGTATTCTCACTCGTTCCTCTTTTGTGAATGAAAAGCTTTGCTGGTTAATATTATGCCTACTATATTCTGTGTGATATAGTTTTCACGAGCGTCAGGTAGTATAAGTGAAGGGTCGCAGATTGGGAATGATACATAGTTGCGTTCTTATCCGATCCCTTTTTCCGGCCTTTCCCAGCTCCCATCTCCGATCCTAGGGATCCCCTCTTTCGTATTTCTTCAAGCCAGAAATATTCTTCTGGCCCGGCTTTTTGCTCCTCTCACTCTCCCTTCCTCTCCTCTGCGCATTCCGCCTGGCCTTCTAGGACTTCTTCGCTCCTCGCAAGGAGACTGGAGGGGTGCAACGGGTCTGATCGGCTCTTCCGCATAACCACATTTGCCTATCCATTGTATAATATCTGGGAGTATGGAACCGCCCCCGCGGTACTACCATGATTACTCTAACATCGCTAACCCAGACTTAACCCGAGTAACCAATTAATAAGCCAAGTATCTCGAAAGCGAATAGAAATCCAGAAGCTTGTGACTCATGCTCCCATCCCTATCTACCTATCTGCCTCCCTGTCTATGATATCATGACATGGCGAAGGAAAGATGCAATAACGGGCTTCCCTGTGTAGAGTAGAGTAACATCCCATCTATCATATAAAACAAGCTTTTGGGGAATGACCGGTCATGTGAGCGTACGCGCCAGGACACAAATGATGAGCCGGGAAACAAAAAAAAAATCAATACCAAGCCACTTGAAAGCGATAATTACTCTTACTAGCAGTCCCCCCTCAAGACTTCGAGGGCTCGTTCCTAGTACAGGGGGAAAAAAAGGTTCGACATCTACTTTCGAGTGCAATTGTTCAGGGTCAAATTTTTAGGCGGAGCTGAAACCACATCTACACTCGAGTAAATTTATATGATATTATAGATACTGCAGGGTCAGGTGCGGCGACGGGCTTCTCGTCGCTTTTGCCGTGGTTTGGCCAATCATGTTGGCTAGAATATCAAACCCCGCCACACTTTCGCACAGAGCAGTCGGTAGTGCTTACTTTATACAAGGTATCGTCGAACATCTGGCGTGCGCGGCAACCCTCTATAATTCAACATCGCAGCCTTCCCTCCCGCATCAGAACCCGCCGTATGGTCCGTACCTCTGCCAGAGCACAGAATTGAGGCAACTGTTGAGGTAGATGGCAGGTATACAAGGTATTAATTTTAATTATGTACATATTCCATTTTCAAATATTTCTTTGTTGTTTTGGTGGTCATCTACTGAGAGGTTGAATGTTGAGATACCAGTAGATGCCCGTACTGTACGGTTGCATCGTGACGTTCGGTTAATTATGCTAACGCACGGTACAATACGGTTCAGGGAGTGGGTTAGGTGGTTTTAGACAGAATTCTAGCCTCAGCTCCCAGAAAGTATATTGCGATGGTTAAGTACCCCTCAAAACCACACCCTTCGCCATACTTGAGCGCAGTTCACCAACCCCAAAGTTCAAGTGGGTGGCCGGAGGAGAGGTCACATATATTATCCACAAAGGTTTTCTTTTACCGATTGCATAGGATGAGAAGAAGCACTTCGTTCGCTGAACGCCTAACTCTCCTCAAATGTACAGCACAGCACCACCTGCTCTGTGGCAATACAAGCACTTGTGTACCCTACTACCAGCGCTCGAGCATTGCCTTACGGTACAAATAGCATTATGCATGCATCCTGAGCCGCTGGCAGCCATGAGTGACCAGTCACTGCAACCGAGGCAGTCCCCACAGGATTACTTTTTCCTCAAGACACAGCCCCACTCTCGCGAGGCTCTGACTATCCCCACCAACATCCCTCTTGGCCCCTTTGGTGTTATCTTGCTTCAGAGATAAGAGACCCTAGATACTACCAGCATCCATCCAGAAATTATGAACAACTACCCAAACATGTTCAGCAACAACAACAATAGTTTTAACGTCACAGGCTTGAATTACACTGCCAACAATTACACAACTATTAGCGATGACAGATCGCGGATTCTATCATGGATATCACCATTGGAGTCATGGAAGAGGCACAGTGATGTGGCCTGTGCTCGTGCCAAAGGCGTAGGAGAGTGGGTCCTACAAAGTAGCAAGTTCCAAGCATGGCGGCAGGTGGAAAACGATCAGTCGGTTGGTCGGACTCTATTTTGTCATGGGGTTCCAGGGGCAGGAAAGACTTTTATTTGGTAGGATCAGTGACCTTGTACATACTCAAATCACTACTTACCCCGGAATAGTTCCTTAGTTATAGATACGCTATGTGATGAGGCTGCCGGGCCGGATGTTGCAGTTGGTTGTCTATACTGCGATTACCGGGGCCAGAAAGAGCAAACGGCCGAGGTTATGATTGGGAGCCTCCTGAGGCAGTTCGTAACGGGGTTGCCGGAAATTCCGGAAACCATCACTCAGGCCTTCCAAGCGGCGAAGACTCAACTCGGAGGACGGGCACCAGGGCTTGCGAAGATTCTCGAACTATTTCCTGCAGTTCTGAAACGCTTCCAACAAGTATTCATCTGCGTGGATGCGCTGGATGAGTTTGTAACTGAGTACAGAGCCGGGTTTCTGTACTCTCTGTGCCAGGTTTTAGACAAATCGCCGAATTCCAGATTATTTTTTACCGCGAGGCCCCATATCCAATCAGATCTAGAAAGGAATATCCCACTAGGCACGAACACCATCATGATACAACCTCTCTTCGGTGATATCGAAAAGTACTTGGAAACAAAACTGAACACTGATCCACATCCTGCCGCGATGGACGTTCATCTCAGGTCAGAAATTATGACAAAAATTCTTCAAGGATCTACTGAAATGTAAGCACGGCTCAGTTAATCTCATTGCGACCGTGTAGCTAAGGATAGACCGAAGATTCCTTCTTGTCGCGTTGCAAGTTGATTCGATATTAGCGGAGATCACTATAGGTGGAAGACGAAAGAAGCTCCGTGAAATGGCAGGAGACTTGAGCGGCGCCTACACAGCCACTCTAGAGAGAATAAAAGGACAGAGGGGAGGCCTTGCGAGGCTTGGAGTTTCCACTTTGATGTGGGTTTCACTAGCAGAACGTCCCCTACTCATCGATGAGCTATGTCATGCCCTAGCAATAGAAGTTGGGTCTCGTAATATCGATACCGAGATGGTTCCTCCAATAGAGACTATCGTAGCATCCTGTATGGGGCTTGTCACTTTTGATCATGCGTCATCCACTGTCCGCCTAGTACATGCTACTTTAGAGGAATATCTACGCCGCTATCAGGACATCGTCTTTCAGAATCCCCATGCCACTATTGCCGAGATTTGCTTGTGCTATCTAGGCACTAAATCGGTTCAGGAACTCCCGTCGGATCTCGAAACTGCACCACTTGCATTCCCGCTTCTTTCCTATGCCTCCTGTCACTGGGGAGCTCATGCGCGGAAAGAACTTACAGCATCTGTAAGGCATCTTGCACTTGGCATTCTAGGCCAATACCCGCAGCATGCGGCAGCAAATATATTTTTGTCGAGCGGAGTAACCTCGCAGTACCCAGGGCGCAGCCCTGTAGGCTTTAGTGGTGTTAACGGCTTGCACTATACTGCACACTTTGGAATCGACGAAATTCTGGAGGAGCAATTGTGCAACGAATGGATAGATGTAGGCTCAAAGGATGAGTGGGGTCGTACACCGCTAATGTTAGCCGCTCAAAGTGGGAATGAAGGAGCAGTAAGGATCCTCCTAAGCCGCGCCGATCTCGATATAAACATTCCGGACTGGTTTGGCCAAAAGCCGCTGTGCCGAGCATCTGCAAATGGCCATGAAGGCGTTGTAAAAATCTTGCTAAACCGCACCGATGTCCACCCCAACTCAGCGGACAGGTATGACCAGACACCACTCTTCCAAGCTTCCGCAAATGGCCATGAGGGAGTGGTCAGGATTCTACTAAGCCGCGCTGATATCAACCCCAACTCAGCGAATTGGGATGGCCAAACACCACTCATTCGAGCTTCTGCAAATGGCCATGAAGGAGTTGTTATGATTCTACTAAGTCACGCCAGTACCAACCCCGACTCCCCAGATCGGAGCGGCCGAACACCGCTCTACCATGCTTCTGCAAATGGCCATGAAGGGGTGGTAAGGACACTATTAAACCGCGCCGATGTCAACCCTAGTGCGACTAACCGGGAGGACGAAACACCCCTCTTCCGAGCTTCTGCAAATGGCCATGAAGGCATTGTAAGGATCCTTCTAAGTTGTGCCGATGCCAACTCCGATTTAACAGATTGACGGGGCCAAGCACCGCTCCTCTACACTTCTAAAAATGGCCACGAAGCAGTAGTAGGGCTACTACTCACCCGGCGGTAAATCCCTCAGCCACATCAACCATCATCGCCTGCCTGCTTTCTCAGTCTCCCCTCTCGCACTCTATTGCTGCAATCACCACTGTCACCTCACCTCCCCTTCCCACCGCCTCCCCCCCTTTTGGTGCCCCATCAACCCCACCTCCCCACCATACACACCTTCGTCAGATACCCCACTCCCATGCCATCGCCAATTCCTCACTCTTATTATCTTTTCCTATTTTCTTTCTCTCGAAAACTACGCTACCGCATGTAAGGTAAACACACCATAACGGAGTTTCTGGAAGGGTTGTTTTTTATGTATTTTCTCGACTTTTCACCAGGGCGTTTCAGACATAGATAAGTTATTTGACATTTACGATGCTCTCTCCCGGGAGCTAGTAGGGGGAGTCAGGGGCTGACGCTTCCCTCTCCCCCTTTCCTAAATGATTAAAACTTCGATGATAGCAATAATGTATTGGATCTACCGTCTTGCCCAGGGAGGCACAATACTCTACCATGTCATCAGGCAAAAAGAAGCCCCACCGGTCGTTTCTTTCACATGTATAGCAATATCAAGTAATTCCTGTTATGCAGCGGGTAGGTGACATAAGGGAGATATTGAGAACGGACACAGAGAGCAACAGATAACCTCCAGTGGAAAATGTCACATTTGGTATATCATTACGCAGTTCGTCATCTCCCCCTGCTGTCCGCTGCCACCGGTACAGTACCGTGTTTAGTCTTCTATATATATACACAGTCTAAGAAATAGCTAGGATTCAATCAACCTAGTGCGTCACCCGACTGAGTGCGTTCTGGAAAGTCAAATATAACAGTGAGGCTAGCTAGCTCCACCAGAAGTTAACTACCGAAAGAGGGAAGTAGAGCTACAAAATGTACAAATACCCGATTCACAATAATATGGATTCCACTTGGTGTCTGCGTTCAATAGAACCTCTCCTTTGAAATTTCTCATCTATGATACCTACTACAGCCCCACTGATCAGACCGCTGACTACGGAATTTGATGCGGCTCATGTATTATCACTCGTTCTCCTGTAGCAAATGAAATGTTGAAAAATGATCGATATGGAGGTAATGATCAACGGTGAGGGTTTACGCAATGGAGTAGAATCGTGCGAGTGGAGATATGAGGTCTCAGGTGATGAGGAAGACCATGATCGATTGTTGAGAGATGGCCGAGAGGAAGAAATCTAAGGAGAAAGGTAAAGTACAGGAAGTGGTTGTCTCGTAAGAGAGAACAGAAGGGAAGAAAAGACAGGAATGTAAAAAGTTTCCATAGCTTACGCGTCCTTCAGTGGTGCGGATATATACTACTGAAGCCACCATCTGTGAGCACATCCCGCACCAAGTGCGGCCATCAACTGCTAAACCCAACATAAAAGCCTTGCGGATTAATATTGAGTCTACTGATATATTCCGTACGATACAGTTTTCACGAGCATCATGTAAGATGATCGAAGGCTGCAGGTCGGGGATGATGAATAGCTGAGTTCGTGACTAATTCCTTATTTCGGGTTTTGCCTGCTCCAAGAGAGGGATAAAGTCCATGCAAATCACCCCGACGATGACTTTTTTCCTTTTTTTGTTTCCACAGCCCAACTCTCATTCTCTACTCGCCGACAAGGGTTCTGAGGTCTCGAGGGGGTTGCAGGGGATTTTTCAATTTACAGTTTGCCTTGTACCCAATATCATCATCAATCTCCAAGCGATGTAGACACCATCGGGATCACGTCTTTTGTATTTCTCCAAGCCAGAAATTTTTTCTGACTTTTCTTTTGCTCCTGCCCCCCCCCCCCCCCCTACATCCTGCTTGGCCTTAGAGGTCTGGTCCGTTGAATGCTGGGTGACCGGAGGGGATAAACCAAACACCTCTCTTCCATGCTACTACCAACGGCCACGAAGAGGTGGTAAGGGTCCTAAGAAACCGCGCAGATGTTGATCTCAACTCTGCGGATTGGTACTCCCAAACACCTCTCTTCCAAGCTGCTGTAAACGGCCATGAAGGAGCCGTAAGGATGCCATTAAACCGCGCCGATGTCAATCCCAACTCAGCAGATCTGGGCGGCCAAACACCGCTCTTCCGTGCGTTTATAAATGGTCAAGAAGCGGTTGTAAAGATCCTCCTAAGCTGCGCTGATGTCAACCCCAATTTAGCGGATTGGAACGGCCAAACGCCAATCTTCTATGCTTCTGCAGATGGCCACGAAGGTATCGTAAGAGCCCTACTAAGCCGTTCCGATGTCAACCCTAACTCATTAGATGGGTTTGACCGAACACCACTCTTCCATGCTTCTCCGAATGGCCATGAAGGAGTCGTGAGGGCCCGGCTAAGTCACGCCGATGTCAACCCAAACTCGCCAAATTGGGATGACCGGATACCCCTCTCCCAAGCTTCTATGAATGGCCATGAAGAGATTGTAGTAATACTACGATACCGCGCTGATGTTAACCCAAACTTAGCGAATCGATATGGCCAAATACCGCTCCTCCGAGCTTCTACAAACGGCTATGAAGGAGTGGTAAGGACCCTACTAAGCCGTGCCGATGTTAATCCCAACACACCAGATCGTGGTGGCGAAACACCAATCCTCCGAGCTTCTGCAAACAGCCATGGAAGCGTCGTAAGAACACTGTTAAGTCGTGCCGATGTCAACCCCAGCTCAGCCAATTCGTATGGCTGCACACCACTCCATATAGTTATCCCGCATCAACATCATGGAGTCGCAAGTTTGCTACAAGCCCGGTAGTAAATTCCTCACTCAGATTGACGGTCTCGTGCCTGCTTCTCCAGTCCCCACTCTCCACTTGACCGGCACAACCACCACCCTCACCTTCAGAGACTGTGTTGAGCCTTCTCCGCCTCTCCGCCACGCACACCTCCTTTACGATATTCCCTTGCAGTGTTATCGTAGAGATATTACTCTCTCGTTATCTTTTTTCCCCTTTTTCTTTTCTAAAGCCTCCTCTAGCATGTACTCCACATATACCTTAAAGGAGTCCCCAGCAGGGTTATTTCCTTTGTCTTTCTCAACTTTATCCTTTAGGTATTCCAAACACAGATAATTTATTCAATATTTACAGTGCGATACGCTCCCCAGAGCTCCCCAGCTGGAGGGGGGGGCAAGTTCTGGATGCTTTTTCCCAGGGAAGTGCTTCAAACTTCTATTATAGTAACATTGCACACAGATCCACTGTCTTCTCCAAAGAGGCGTATTACGTTATCATGCCCTGTAGTGGAAAGAAATTTCTTTCTTTTACCCCCCTTCATACCCCCAGAGAGGTGCCAAGCACGTCCTCTGATCCTGCACGCTAGTGCTATAGAAGAGGTTTTGCCAACAAACACGGGGGACGTAAATCCAGTATAATATAAAATCTATGCCCGAAATCACCAGATTGACATATTATAGGGCCGGCCGGCTGCTCGCTATCGTTCCCGTTATTGGCAGCTAATCCAATCCACCCAGTGCAGTATCCGATTGAGTAGTACATCTACAAGGGTGGCACTCTGAACATGAACTCCTGAAGAAAAAGGGGAAAACAAGAAAAAAAACAGGAACGTGGCTACATAATACAGAAAAGAACATGATACCCGACTCGAATTACATGGGCTTCACCCGGCACGATTTATCCATTAGGATCCTGATCTCGACGGTCCTCATGCATTCTCACTCGCTCACTTCTTCCCCACTGGAAACCTGTTGGATTGACATTAAGCTCACTGATATAATACATTCCCGCGCGTCCCCACAAATTAATATCAAGCAGCAGCACGAGCGAAGGAGTGACAGGTCGTGAATGATGTGTGGTTACTTTCACCCCTGTTTTAACATCCTAATTCCTCTTTAACTAGCTTGGCACCGCTTCTAGAAAGTTGCCTAGCGCCTGGTAAGAACACCCATCTCCAGCTAGCCTAGACACATTACCAGAATCGGAATCCAACTTTTTGTACTTTCTAGCCAAGTCTGAGATATTTGTGACTACCTACCTCTCTCTCTCTCACATTCGCTTTCTCCTTTCTTTTCATCCTTCTTCTACTCATTCCGCATGGTATCGCCTGGTACACCCCGCTATTATCTGGCAGGATCTTATCGATGGAGTGGAAGGAATGAATGAAAGAAAGAAAATCAGTGCAAGAGGTCCAATTCAATCCAGACAGCTACATTTATCTTTTCACGTATATTAAGAACTACAATACCTCTACGGGACTCCCATAATCATTCCAACATTACTAGCCCGAATCCAACCCCACAACCAGCCATAACCAAAGTTAGTAGACATCCCAAGGCTCACAACATACACACACAAACTTGCCAGGCTACCCAGGGAGGCACCACCCAAGAGGAAAACGTGCAACATCTCTCCCTCCACACCCAACATCCCTACCCTACCCGCCGTGCCCTCTAGGGCCATGTGCCCGGGCTCAGGTAGGTAGGAATCGCAGGGCTCTATACATCTCTTATCCCTCGCTATGAGACAAGCCAAGAAAATACATATATCCAGAAACCGCACAACGTGCAAACAAGCATGATACCCTCCCTTCCCATCCACCCACCCACAAGGGACCGCTATCCATAGCCACCTCTATCTAGACCACCATCACCCTCCCTTCAAAGCGAGCACCTCAGCAAAGGCGGACAGTTAGACACAATAGAAGAAAAAAGGAAAGAAGGAAGGAAAAAAAATCACAATACAAGCCCTTCACGTCCTTTAGTGATGGTCTATGAAGACTATCTATATGGCAACCAACCCAGTAAGAAAATTCCATGATAGCATAGCATCGCATCGCAGCAGCAGCAGCAGCAGCGAAGGAGTGGGGTGCACGATCTTCTACAAGTAGAGTAACATCACCACACACCCTTTGACAATGTCAGTCGGGTAAGGACTCAGAGGCTCTACGGGGATTGCCAGAGCCTTGGCAGGGAGAGTCCGGATAGTGGGCTGCAAGGGGGGAGGGGGTGCGAGTGGGCGGAGTGGGAGGATAGCGGTTTCACTGCTTGCTTGTTTGTTTTTTTCGTTCTTATTTCCAGTAGTCTTTGTACAGTACAGCATCCGGTGTTTACCCTACTACCATGGAGCGGAATACTGCTCAAGAACCTGCGGACTAGGCTGGCTGACCACACTGCCTAATACCACTTTGCTTCATACATGACATATTGTGTTGCTACCAGAGTTCATAGGGTGTCACTCTGTGGTAGTGTCACGTGATAGATGTGTTCATCCAGACGCTCGCGACCTTGGATCACACTTGCTAGTAATTACAAGGTAGACTAAGGAACCGGGCCACAGGGACATAAGAGTAGGGAATTAAATTGATCAATCGATGCGTGAACGCAAGCAGCCAGGATAGCCACAGCACCTCGCCACCACACCCAACCACCCTCCCAAAATATGTACAGCGTGCCTCCTGCCATTCATCCATCCATTGACGCTTTTTGAAGAAAAAAATAATGTATATATATATATACATATGTTACCACCTAGAACAAGTAAAATCAAAATTCCCCCGGCTCCCCCCTCACTCCAAACAACCCCAACCCCAAAACCCCAACCCTCGCCCAAACGCTCATTCTCCAGCCACGATACAGCCCCTCCACACCATACCTCCCACTACCCTCTTCTCCCGCAACGGACCACATTGTTCCAAACACACCCGTGTATCTTCCCACAGGAACGACCGTCTTCTTGGGCTTTGTAACGGCGGCTTGGCCACGCCGGAGGGCGGTTTCAAGCGGTAGCCGGACGATAAGCTCCGCTGTAGAGGATAGGAAGGTCACTAAACTGAAGATTGTCGGATTCCCGACTGGGTCTATGCCGAAGCGGCTTCGGAGGAAGTGCGGGGTTCCTAGAAAGATGAAGGAGGGGAGCGCAGCGTGGAGGGCAGTAGGGAGGAGCAGGCTGGGCGGACAGGTATAAGAGGGGAGCAAGTGGACATTTGGGAGGAGATTCCGGGGCGGCTCGGTTGAAGGGGTTATAACTAGTCTTGTTTCAGGTCAATATATGTATACGGTAGAGGAAAGGATGTGAGTGGGAGAAGGGATCACCTTGTCCGGACTATATCTATTGGTGCCAGAATTAGCGCTGTGATAGTGGATGCTGCAACAGCTACACCCAGTGACGCTAGCGGATCAGCCGAATCCGCAATCTCTCCCATTCCCGGATCCGGAAGTGATAGCACCGCGGATAAAAATGATCCAGTCCAACTCTCTAACGTCCGCATAAGAATGTTATACACAAAGGTTGCGTTCTGACCTATCCATTCTCTCAGCCCAACACTTATCCCACTCACCCCCTATTCCACAGAAACAACGTACCTTTCCAAACCCCTGCATAACCTTCTTTATTCCATAAGGCTCTTAGCATCTCCCCCACAGTGTTCACCCGTCCCGGTACAGTCTCGAGCATCCACTGTTCCCGCACTTCCCTGCCTACCTGATCCCCGCCGGTAACGTACCCAGCCCTAGGAGTCTTCTGTGTTCCCCGCATCCGCGGGACTCCACCGCCGTCCAGCTCTTCCTCGGCGTTTTCCGAAAAGTAGGGCGGGTCTGAATCATCACTTGCAGACTATCCACATGGCCAATCAGTAATGCTTGGCAGAACGGGTGACGGGGTATACATCATCGACATCCTCCTCATCCTCATCCACAATCCTCTTCCCAGCCCCCTTAGACACAGCCTCGCATTGTAGCAATGTCCGGGAATTCTCAAACGGTTGGCCAATCAATCGCAGAGAGTATTGTACCGCAGCCTGTTGGAGCCACCCTTTGATAACTTCATCCGGGGATTGATCCTCGAGGTATTCCGAATAATCCGCTAGTATACCACCGCCGCTTCTCGTATCTGTCAGTGCGGGCGGATACGAGTATGAGGCCACGGGGAGAGGTGCCGGCGTTGGTGCCGAAGAGTTGAGTGGAGGTATCGATGGTGTGGGAATGTAATATGGTCGCAGCGGGTTTGGGCCTTGGTGTGTCGACATGATACCTGTGGTGATTTTCTGTTTTGTTTTGTTTTGTTTTGTCTTGTGTTGTGTTGTTTTTTTCTGCCCGTCTAACCCAATTTATGCTTCGTTTGATGCCGAGGGGGGAGATTGACGAGACAGGAGAAGGACCGGTGGAGGGGAGGAGGCAGCGGAGAGGAGGGAAGGGAAGAGAAGGCGGGGGATAGAATTTTTTTTTCTCTTCCTACCCCCTTTTTCTAGAAGTTGGCTAGTCCAAAGGGCCTATGATCGGTGATGGTGTGGACTGCGATAGCGGTGGTGGGGTTGTGGTGGTAGTGGTGATGTGTGCTGTTCGACTCGCTGCCCCTCCATCCGAGACCTCAAGTGAGGTGTTGCTGTGTGGCCAAAGATATGATAAGATTAAGATCGACCCTTTTTTTTTACTTTTTATCCGAAATTTTCTCTTTCCGCATAAGGCCACTCATGGTACGGTAATTAGCTGTGTCACGTGTTGCACAACCGAGCTTAACTTCAACCTCCAGACCTCGATGCTGGAACAGGACGCAGACCAAGATTGACCGATCGATAAGCTATTGCACTATCGGTAGCTTACCACAAACCGGCAACAGCAGGACCTCATTGACAGTACTGTACTGTACAGTGCATATAAGGTTATCAAAGAGCCACAATTTCTCGGTGCAAAGATACTGTATTTATCCTTCCTAAAAGCCCCTTCAACGATAACGGAGCCCCCAGAATCTATCCCAAGACAGTACCTCCACCGGTGTTTAGGTCTTTCGCCAGTCCATACGATAGTGGAACTGCGCGATAACACAGCATCGCTATGATATAGCAATTCTCTTCTTCCTCTTCTCCTTCTCTAGAGCGAAACGTTTATCGCATCGCTCGCTTCCTTTCTTCTTTCCTCTTGCCCTCTCCCTTCCCGTCCCCCCCTCTCACAATTCCGGTCTACCCCAGACCCGTGCTCCTCTCCCACTCTCCTACTCCCCTTTCCCACTCTCCTACTCTCCTTTCCCGCTCTCTTAGTCCGAGTTAAAATCACCCGGAATAAAGGGAAAAAAGAGAAAAGAAAAAGAAAGAAAAAAACAGCACCCACCAAAGAGAACGGTGAGCCCCCCATCCACCAGCTTAAGCCATTGTGACAAAGGAAACGAGTAAACCACACAAGACGAAAAAGAAAAAAAAAGAGAAAACAAATGCAACCCCCAATCCACCCCAATTCATACAGAAAACAAAGCAGAAAAGACAGATCAAACAAGTTTGTTCCTTTTAGTGAGCAATACCGAAAACCCTGGAGGCGCTTGTTACCGAGGAAAACGAAAACAATTTGCCCACTACATATCCCACTTGGCAGACATAAAAAGAGAAGAAAAAATGAAAAAGAAAACAGGCTCGCACAAACATAGACCCGAAAAACATCAAAACTACTTTACAGAAGAGGAAATAACGGCGCCCAGACTGCCCCCGTACCCACCCGACGCAACTCGACCCAGGCAAGGAATAAAAATAGAAGAGGTGAAAGTATAAAAAATATCACCCTGCCATATAATAGCGTGAAAATGCACTAGCTAATCCATAGTAGTGATGTTGTTGGAATGATAATAATAGTACGGCACCAGTAGCAATTAACCAGACACAATTCCCGAACCCCTCCCGCACGCATAGAAAACGCAAATGTGAAGAAAAGCAGAAAACTGAATTATTTGGAGAATTACTACTGGAGTTGAGCCTGGCCCTGATTTTGATTCTGGCCCTGCGACTTCTGGTTGACTGCTTCGAGGGAGGATGCATGGGATTTCCACTCGATCCTAGTTCCCTGCGGAAGATTGAGCTTGCGCTTGACGGTCTCCCTGCCCACCAATCGTTAGCGCCCGGTCCCAGGAACCCCCGAGAAAATGGAAGATACGAACTTGATTTTCAAGCAACTCGACCCGTCCACCCTGGTCCAAACACTGAGAACATCCTCATTTCCTCTGATGCTCAAAACAGCCCCACAAAGATCCTCACCAGCATCACCAAATTGGTCGCCGACAATGGCCAGGAGAAGCTCCTCCCAGTATCTAGTACTAACACCCTTCTTCAGACGGATATTCCACTTTCCGCCCCTCCTATTCTCCTTATCCTCCCAAACTGGCCTAATTCCTTTCTTAAAGAGATGATAGTCGCTCACGTGCGGCAAGACATTCGGCCTGCGCAAGTGGCAGTAGACACACCAGAACTCCTCAACTGTTCCAAAATACGCAATCTTCTGCGTGGACTTTTCATAGTCCTGAAACTTGTTTCCCGGAGAGCGGTACCAAACAACCCAAACATTCTTCAATGGATGGGAATCCTGTTGGTTAGCAGCAGCAAGATTACCGCTGGACTTTTTGGTTCCGGCAACAACCTCCGAGGCGGTCAACCCCTTCGGCAGCGAAGGGGTAGCAATTGTGCCAGTACTGATACTACCAGCAGCATTGAGACCGTCTCCACCCGGAGTCTTCGGAGTCTTGAGCCCAAAAGAACCAAAGGCACCTCCGATACCGAGATTGAAGGCAGCAGACGCAGATTTGGTTGCATTTGCCGTTGGAGACGGAAGTGCCGGATTGCCAGTATTGATATTATGTAGCTTAGCGAAGGGATTTTCATACGACGGTTTGTGAGAGGAAGTGAGTTTGGCAGAGGGAGGCCCGAAAATTTTGGAGGAGGGAGCATCGCCGGTTGTATTATTGTTACTGTTACTGTGTGCAGACGAGGACATTGAAAGAGAAAGTTTACCGGAGCTAAATTATTGTCAGCCAAAATAAGAGCGAGCGGAGTAGCGGGCCAAGGGACAAACTTGGATCGTCGGTTCCATAGTGAATTAGACTCCATCTGACGACAAATAGGCAAACTATGGGAAAGATGCGGAAGAGTAGGAGAAACCTGAGCGGATGCGTAAGGAGAAACGAGCGGCAAGCAACTTTTGAGTGCTTGGAAGAGGGGGCGGGGTCAATGTCACTGTACAGTAAAGGGCAAAATAAAAATAATAAAATAAAAATAGGAAAAGAGCAAGGAAATGAGAACGAAGGGCGTATTTGTCGGCAAACGGCAAACAGGGTATCAGAACAGAACTGTTGTGCCGTGACCTTTGTCAGTGGCCGCAGGTAAGAAAGTAGACCTCGGAAGCGTCCAATAGCAGACGGATGTCAAGGACGCCAGTGTGTTTTAGTGGCCGGGGTATGGGAACAGTTCGAGGAGAAGAAACAGAATTGTAAGTGTATCACCGAGGAAAACTGAGGGGCCGGAGTAGTTGAATTAGTTGAGCGGTATTGATGAAAGTTGCGGTGGTTGCGATAGAAGCGAAACGGAAGGGTGTGGATCGCGGAAATGGAGAAGTGAAGAGAAGGAATACCGTGGGTCAACGTCAAAGGAAAAAAAAAAAAAAAAAAAAGGTGGAGAGTCAAAGGAACAGAGAGGAAGAGGGAGAGCGTGGGTGGGTGGGACAAGAAACGTAGCGATCAATCAGATCGGATCGTATCACGACTCCAACCAGGACAAGAAAGATGACCAGGGTGAGTAGAGAAGGGGGAAAATATGAACAAAGACAGGTAAATGGACGCAGGAAGAAGGTATGTACTCTCTGACCACAACCACCAAGTGAGATGAGAAAGAACACGGGGTCAAAGTTACAGTATCTGGCCTATGCTGTGTATAAAAAATGAGATTGGGCACGGGGGTGCGAGAAGTGGAATGGAGTGGTTAGAAGTGAAAGAGAAGAGGAAGGGAGAGAGGCAGTACTCGAGTATGAAAAATGTGGAGGAGCAGTGGTTGTTGCGAGAAACACCAGACACAAATAAGGATGGGGTGCGGCTTTGTTAGCTCTGGTCTTTCTGCCTTGGTCTTGAAAAGGGTTGAGGAGGGGTCTCATCTTCTCTTCTCTCCTCTCTCCGCTGCTTTCTACCATCTTTTCCCCTTGACTTCTACCCGTACTTGACCAATTGTCAATGTTAATAGAAATACCATACAGGGACCATGGTTCCCTACTTTCACGGTGATAAGTCATCAACAACCCTTCCACCTGCCAAGGAACCATCCGCCGCCCTACTGTGGCGAAGATCAGATATGCCAAGACAACGGTCAAACACATATAAATTGGCAGGCCCATCACCGCCTTTCCCCCTTTCCCCTCAACAAACCGAGACCACCAACTCAAATCATCGTCAGCTAGTATTTTGCCCCACTCAGCTGGCGACTCCGATGCGTGTGTCGAGACCAAAACAGGTTTCTGAAACCCTCCTCTAAAACCGTTGCTACGAGGAGTTCGTCCTTTTGGACTGATGCTCTCATGAAATGGGGACGACCTGAAGAGAGGGACATTCTCGCCTGTGGCGATAATGATGTTGACGATGAGCTCACTTACAAGATGGATGAGAATTGGGGTGTCCGAATCCGGCGCGTCCCAATTCCTGGTAATGACACGTACTATCAAATCTGCTGTTTCAGTAAGTCCATCCAACCCCGCCATCCATACCTTCCCACGAGACAGCGTTCCCGAGATGATGATACGTACGAGCTCTGGTAACCCGAGTCAACCGCTCCTGGCTTTTATGGCCTCTACACACGAGCCGGATGGAAATGACGCTTGAAAGGCACAGACTGATCCGAGAACTGCCGTCTTTCTATTCATCCCAATCCCTTCATCGTCCAGTACTGTTACTTTTCCCCTCGCTAATAAGATAGGCAAGAAATTTCTAGTGGTCACACAACATCGAACAGGATACACGCATGGGGAAGTTAAGGGGAAACGTTTTGTGCTCCTGCTGGCTGAACTGATTCGTCATCTGAAGAAGGTTCAATCAATACATGCATTCCGTCGGTTGCTTGTCCCAGCTGTGGTTTCCCCGTCGGGGCTGGTTTGTCGGATGCCTGCCTTAGCGTTTGAATCTGATCCCGCGACGAGGGGACTTGCGTGAAAGCTTTCTACTCGGGCGCTTTACGGGGACCATTTTGACTCCGGTTCCTTATATACCACATCGCCCTGACCAGAGTTACAATCCGTTGCTACACCCAAATAGTTGTCATGATGGAGGGGTTTACCAGTTTTTGCCGGTATTCGGTACGGGGGTCCCAGGCCCATTGGGGCATTCGGGACTTGCCATTCTGCGGTATTCTAGCTAGCTAGGCAGCATAGTTACATATTAAAAGGTTCAATATACTTTCATCTCCCCCAGTTATGGGTCGAGCGGTCGCAAACCTCTTATACACCAGTACCCATCATACCAATATCATATACATAACATCGGTGATCCCCACCAAGAACCCTCCCGACCGGGTAACCCCCCCTCCCCCCCATGCCAACTCTACCCCTCCACTAGAAACGCTCGAGGGGAAAAAAATAATTAAAATTTATGCGGCTCATCCCATCTCATCCATCCATTCAGTGACTTCATATACCGCACCTGTGCATCCCAATACCAATTACACAACGATACCCCCTTCACCACCCAGACGATGTTCTCCAGAGCAATAATAACCCCCATAGCCCATCTTCTCCGACGGCCCCATTCATGTCTGCTCCCATGGCAAACCTCGTCCTCCCCTTTCCCAATTCTTCCATCCACCCTCACCCAACCATTCTCCACAACCCTCCTACGAAAACACGGCCACACCACTCCACCAAAGCCCGGCGAAGAGTCCCTCCCCCCTCCCGCCATCGCCTACCCCGAACAATCTGCTGATTATGAGCAAAAAAAAAAAAAACAGACTCTACGTAACATTCATCGACAAATCCTCCAACCCCCACAAATTTGCAGTCTCCGCCGGCGATAACCTATTGGACATCGCGCAGGAGCACGACCTAGACATGGAAGGCGCCTGTGGCGGATCCGCCGCATGCTCGACTTGTCATGTCATCGTTGTTGACGACGCCATGTACGAGCGCATACCCGAAGCCGAGGATGACGAGAATGATATGCTGGATTTGGCGTTCGGACTCACGGAGACGTTTGTTCCTCCCCCAAGAAGAATTCTAAGTGGGAGTGCGGCTGATAAGGTGTGTGTGCGCGTGTAACAGGTCACGGCTGGGGTGCCAGGTTAAGATGAGCAAGGAGATCGATGGGTTGGTGGTGAAGTTACCGTCTATGACAAGGAATTTGCAATCGAGTGACTTTTCAAAGAAGGCGTAGTTTCCGAGGGCCCTCGCTAGCATTGTAAGGTTACGGGGTGAGCGGATGGATTGATAGACGGCAGGTTGTTTAATTAAAGCAGAAACATCCGGACTCTGGTCTTTTTTGTTGGCCCCCTTTCTTTTTTTCTTAAAAAAAAAAAAAGATAGAATTTTTTAATATAACTACAGGTTTGTATAAAAGTAATGCATCGCTTGTTTGAATGGAGTTGGGGGTGAACCCTCGGAAGTGATCATTTCCCGCCAGACTGGATGAGGCTCAGGAAGCCCTGCTTCGACATTTCGGTCACTATGATATTCCATTAGCCATTGATCCCGGTCCGAAAGCCCGTATATGGGGAGATATCATATCATACCTTTCTCCTCCCTCTTCACAATGCCCACAACCCCCTCCCTCTTCACAGCCCTACTCCCCTCCTCGCCCTTAACCTGCGCAGCCCTGACCGCATTAAACAACTTGATCACCCCCCTCTGTGCCGTCTTCCTAAGCCGCTTCTCAAGCTCCAACGCCTTCCTCGCCGCCTCGTCATCGTCCTTTGGTATGACCTCCCTCACCCGCCCCTTCTCCAACTCCTTCCTCCTCTCCTCGCGCAGCACTCTACGAGCCTTCGCTTCGATCCTGCTCTCGTCAACCTCCGCTGCGGAGTGCCTCGCGCGGACGAGCACGGGGTCCTTGCGCGCCGTCGTGGTCAAGTGCGAGGAGAGGATCTTCGACATCGTCGTGGAGAAGACTTCGGGGTCGTTGCGCTTGCGCTTTTTGGCAGGACGCTGGGTGGAGGTGAGGAGGTCAGAGAGGTTGTCGTCGGAGTCGGAGTCATCTTCGGTATTTGTAGCGCTGGCAGAGGAAGGTAGGGGGTATCCATCGGCTTCTGAGCCTGAGTCCTCTGAGGCATTGTTTAGGTCCACGCTGCCAGTACCGGCGGAGGATTCGCTGTCAGATGGTGATGATGCACTGGGACTCGCGGGCTTGTTCATCTTCTCGGCGGGGATGCTCTTCTTCTTGGCATCCGCGGTGGCGCTGGTTTTGCTCTTTTTAGTGACATGCGATGGCATGGTGTTTTTGTTGGTTGGTCAGCTGGCTTATTCTGTTCGCTCGCTCGTCCCGAATTAATATTGCGCAGTGGTATGATATGATATGAAAAATCCGGGAGACAAGTTGTGGGAAAATTTAATCTCAAGTTACCCTCTCTCGGCCCCATCCCTCATTAAACTGCTAGGCAGTGGGGTCGCAGAGCCTCATATTGGCGGCTACCGTACTGTCATATCATACTAAATAAACAAACTACTCTGATCTCGCAGGACAATCTCGACCCCCCCCCCACTTCCCCCCACTAATCGCCCCATCATGAAGACCTCGTTATGGCAATTCGCCCAGAGACGAGCAGTGCCAGGGGGCTGGACCTGCCAGCGCTGCTTAACCATCCCGCGAAAATTAACCTTCAATGCCACCACCGCCGGCAGTCGTGGGAAGAGAGGGAGGAGGGACTACTCGTCTGGTGCAAAGGAAAAGTCGGAGAAGCCGTATTATGTGACTACACCTATATTTTACGTTAATGCCGGTACACATTCCCCCCTCATTTTGTGATTTTTCAAAGTCTGCTGGCTGAGGCAATGCGTCAGATCCACATATCGGGCATCTATATACCATGGTCTTAGCCGACGTCTTGAAACGCTGGCAACTTCTCCTCGGCCGGGAAGCACTGTTGAGTACGGGTACAGACGAGCACGGAATGAAAATCCAGCAAGCGGCTGCAATGGCCAATACCCCGCCCAGGGAATTCTGTGACATGATTGCTGGTACATTCAAGGTCCCCGTCCTCCCCTTCCCCATCACAACCCATCACTCACCCTTAATAGAACCTAGCAATAGAGGCCAACGTCTCCTATGACTTCTTCATCCGCACCTCCTCCCCTGTTCATGCCGAGGCGGTAGAGCACATTTGGCATAGGCTGCAAGACAGCGGTTACATCTACGCCAGTAAACATAGTGGTTGGTACTCCGTCTCGGATGAGACTTTCTACCCATCGAGCGGTGTAACCTCGGTAGTGGATGCAAGATCGGGCAGAAAACAGAAGGTCTCCATTGAGACACAGAAAGTCGTGGAATGGACGGAGGAGATAAACTACCACTTTCGCCTCTCATCCCTTGCCCCACAACTCCTTGAATTCTACCGGGCGAATCCGGACTGGATCGTGCCCCACGCACGCTACAAAGAAGTCATCGCGGCGGTGGAGAGCGGCCTTGAAGACCTCTCCATCTCGCGCCCGCGCCACCGCCTCCACTGGGGCATCCCAGTGCCCACAGACTCCACACAGACAATCTACGTCTGGCTTGACGCACTGACAAACTACCTCACAAACACCGCATACCCGACCTGGCCGCCCCCCTCAACCTCCTTCTGGCCAGCAGACACACACGTGATAGGCAAGGACATTCTCCGCTTCCACGCAATCTACTGGCCCGCCTTCCTCCTCGCCCTCAACCTCCCCCTGCCGCACCGCATCCTAACACATGCGCACTGGACCATGAACCACCGCAAAATGAGCAAGAGCACCGGCAACGCCGTCAATCCCTTCTTCGCGCTGAATAGATTCGGCGTCGACGCCATGCGCTTCTACCTCCTCCACGAAGGGGGCATCGCCGATGACGGCGACTACGATGTGCGCTCCGTGGTGGAGCGCTACAAGAAGGGCTGTGCGGACGGCCTGGGAAACCTGGCTGGTCGTATACGTGGGCGCCGGCTCGATCTAGAAAGAGCCGTTAAGCGCAGCTCTGGGCTCAACATGTCAGAACTCCCGCCCGCAGACCAAGCGCACTACAACCTCCTACGCGAAACTCCACTCTTAGCAGCGGGCAAAATGAAAGACTTACATCCAAATCTGGCATTAAAGGATATCATGAACGCGGTCTACGAAGTCTTTCCCCTTCCCCTCCCCCCTTTCAAATTCTTTCCCCCCAATAGTAGCTGACCCATCCCAGACAAATAAATACCTCCAGCACGCCGCACCCTGGAGTATCTCCCATCCTGCACAGCAGGACTTACCAGTCTACCTATCCGCTGAAGCCGTACGCATAGCGGGGATCCTGCTGCAGCCGTTCATGCCCGGTAAGATGAAGGAGTTACTAGATGGGCTGGGCGTGCGAACGGATAGACGCGGGTTCGGCCACGCGGCTGTGGGCGGGGATAGGGAGTATGGGGCTGCGGTTGTAGGGCGGGAAGAGCATGCGGCGGAAGGGGGGAAGAGGAGGAGGAGGGGGGTCTTATTTCCGCCGCTTGATGAGGGGTTTGATGAGTAGATTGTTGGGTTGTGAGTTTGATTGAGTGCGTGGGTGTGGGCAAGTAATCTATTGTGACGGAGGGCGGGTTGGTTGGCTTGTGATCTACCCAGACTGAGCGGTCTGAATTAGACGTATGCACAAAAGGATATATAAGACGGTGGATACCAATTTTGCATCACCACAGTTGCAGCAGCCATCACTTCATCACCGCTTCTCACTCACAAACGCAACCTCCCCACAGAGAGGAAAGAGAAAGAGAAAGAAAAAAAACTTTATTACCAACCACCCACCCACCCACAAAACTCCTCCCTTTATCCAAAAATCCACTCAACCCAAAATACAGACAAGGTACCAACGCCACCAGATAACCCCACCGGTATCCAAACACAAATCAAGTGAATAATCAGATAAAAACACCCAACCGCCCAACTAACAGATAACTCTCCTAATCCTGCGCATTATGGGTGCCTCCTCTCCCACGCCTCGCCCCATTTCCGTTCCCACCACCACCACGGCGCCCTCTTCCACCACCTCTTCCATGCCTTAGATTAGGCGGCGGGGGAACAGTTCTGTAGCCATCACTGGAAGCCTGAGGCCTCTGCAAGATCACCGGCGGGCCACCGCGCACTGGAGGATTTTCTACTCCGCCACGGACGCCACCGCCGCGGGCTCGAGGGGATGGGTATCCATTGGGATGACTGCTATTGCGAGGTCCCGGTGGGGGGCTGCGACTGTGGCCGTTCGGTCCAATCCCCCTACGACCGCGTCCTCTCCCTCCGCCAGATGGGGAGTGTGCGCCGTCACGGCCACCGCGGCCACCGCGGCCGTTTCTGGCGGCAGCTGAGCTATAGCTTCCCACGAGCTCAGGCGGCGTGGGAGCGGGCGCGTACCCATCAGGAGCAATGACGGTAGAAAGGGGCTTGGCCAGTCCACTGGCTTTAGATTCCACAATCAATTGGCGATTGGTAAGATTTAGTACGCTCGACACCGGAACCGTCATTCCTCGGAATGGGGAACACCTGTCACTGAGCGTTGTACCGCTCATAAAGGCGAGATCGAAAACTACGTCCAATAGGGTCTGTCTTGTGGTCCTAGTCAGGCCGATCACCGTCCCTCTGGTCGCAATCGGAACTTTGCCGGAATCCTGAACGTAAATGACTCTGTCACCCAAACTGAACCACTGGTTATGCAGTCTGTGCTCCGCATCGCTAGGTTTTAACAATGCCTTGCGGGGCACGCCCTTTATACGCATGGGCTTCGGACCTTCCAACTCTTGCATATATTGATCGGCCGCCGCCTCAATCTCTCTGGTAGGGTCTCCGTCAAGTTGCTGAGCTTCCAATGGCACCTTCTCGAAGCTTCTGCTCTGAACACTCTTTAGCCAATCTTGGATTTCCTTGATTTTGGCTTTGCTCTCCGATGGGTCGAAAAAGTCCGTGTCGGAATAAAGGTCTCCTTGTGGGTTTCTTTGGATACCCTCGAAGAACTGAGGGAATTTGGTGATATACTCTCTGACGAGGTCAACCGCCTTTTGCGAGAACTCCCATCCGTTGTCTCCGCGGCGAGAGTACCCCAACACTTTGAGTTTCTTAGCCTCGAACTTCAAGTTTAGCCCCAGGTTAAGACGGTTATCGTCCACCACCACCGTAAAGCTCGATGTAATCCTGCTAAGAACAAGTGAGTTAAGTCTAAGATTGCGAGCAACGGCATATGACGGTGTGTAGCGAGTGGAACGCTCGGCTCTTAGGACAATATCACTGCCAAAATCCGGTTCTTTCGCTTTCTGCGCATCGTTAGAACCCAGCTCAAGTACCCAGCTAAAGCGTAACTACTCACCATAGTAGCAATCCAGATATCCGCCCTATCGCCGTTGTGCTTAACAACTTCCAAAGGCCTGCCATAGTTGAATTCCCCCAGGAAAAAGGCGCGAGAACCCTCGGGAAACTCTTCTGCGATAGGAATAGCAGATTTCTCCAAAAATCTTTGATCCTCACTCACAACCTCCTCTACAACGGTTTGGGCTGCATAGTCTGTTTCAATGCCCGGAGCCTGGGCGTATTCCTTGACCATAGCCCCTTCATCCGTCCGCTTCAATCCCTTCAAGATTTCGACGTGTAGAACAACCTCAACAGTGCCAATAACGATACCCATCCTTCCGCTGTAGGTATTCTCCATTCTCTCGGCCTTTCGTCTCCATTGATCCACCTCATTTGGGCTATGGGGGACGGGGATTACCTGACCGCTTTCGATCCTATGGTATCGGAACAGCTCATCCGATACCGCGTTAACCCGCCCTTCTTGTAAGAACGGGTACCCTAATACTCGTCTTAGTAATAGGATAAAATCGCCCATGGGGTAGTCTCGATTGCACTCACCAACGAAAACCCTCTGTCCGATCTTGTTCTTTGCTTCCTCGACCCCCCCTCCCTGATAGGCGTTCTCCAACCTAAGTACCATACTCTCGTTTCTGCTCTCCCGCTGGAAAACATTAACCCCCTGGTATCCCAACTCCGCAGTGTGAGGAAGAGTCTTAAGGCTGGGAAATCCAGCTAATGCATGAATCCCAACTCTTGCCCCTTCACAGAGCCCAACGATAATCTCCAATCCTTCAAGAGTTGGTAACTCAAAGACATTAACCACACAACGGCAACGGGCCACGTCCGGAAATACCCCGGGCATGCTGGAAAGGTATACCTCATCGACGTTCGGATTGAAAGAAAACTTTAGAGTGACACCGAAATCGTTCCGAGAACGTTCCTCCGGGCTTAAGAGATGCTCTCTGGTCCGCATAGCTGCGAGAAGCCTGTCCTCTCCAATGAACGGGATCTTAACAACAGCTTCCCACTCCATCTTTTTGCCATTCATATCCAGCTCGAAATCACGAGGATAAAAGTCTATGATAGGTGATTCAGGATCTGTCATAAGATACTTCACATAATTAGCCTCGTTACAACCCTTAGCTAGAAGAGTGGCTCACATGATAGGCGCTCGGGACAATTGTTTTACTTCGATCAGGTAAAACACCCATAAGCTGCTCGAAAGGCTTGAAAGGTCTCCCAAGCTTGAAATCCAGATTCGCCTTGAGTCCCTTATGAACATCTATAGCCCATTAGTACCAATTCCATTTAAAACCTCAACATATGCCTACCAGAAATTCTGGGGGAGTAATGATAGCGATAGTACCAAGGCCATGACACTACCCCCCTGTAATAATAATAGAGTACCCACTGCAGACCTTCTACATAGTTCTCCGTCAGATGTCTCATTTCCTCTTCGCTCTCTAGACCAAAACCAAGCTTGTCCTAAAAATATCATGAAATGCTGTCAGCAATCGAGCACCCCGTGTATACCAGAATAAAGAAGCAGACCTTGTAGTATTCGTCCTTCCACTTATAAAATTTTTGCTTGTACTTCTTTTCAAACTCAGCATTCACTTCATCCACCGAAACGTCCACAACCGGTGCCTTGTTATATTGCTTGAGCACCCTCAACACAGCAGCATGGCCTTCCTCATCTTCACTCTCCTCCTCCTCCTCCTCCTCCTCCTCCTCCTTCTCCTCCCCCTCCTCCTTCTCCTCCCCCTCCTCCTCATCGTCACCGCCATTGTTCCCGTAGCGGCTCAGAGCCAAATATAATTCTCCTTGCTCATTCTCTAGCCTCTGGCAATTGAGCCTTAACGACGCTGCAAGCTCCTCCACAAACTTCCTGTCTTTTGCCGGATAATCAGCCGGGACGTTGAACATCTTAGGGCCCTTTCTACACCTTCTATCCTCAAGCCACTTCTGAACCTCCGTAAACATCCGCTTTTGTTCGGTCGTAAGAACTAATCCTCCTTTGTTCTTTGCTTTCTCCAGCGCCTCGAGAGTGCCTCTTTGCTTTCCCTTCAGCCAATTGGCAGCTGAAGACTCGGATTCAAAAAGCTGTTCCTCGAATTCCGACAGTGCTCCCAACAGCAATGACAATCGCTCCAAATTAATGACACCATGTTCGTTGATGTAACCCTTCGCTTCAGGCAGCACTTTCTTATACACCTTGAATTGCAGTGATAGAGCCCCCTCGTTGATGTGTAGGCCAGGTAAATTTGGCAAGAAATCATTACCAACGAAAAACGCCAGGAGAATGAAATCATCGATAATGCGCTCCATGTCGAACGGAAATGACAGCACACCTGGCTGCCTCAGTTCCTGGAATTCATGTTCTAGATACTCGCGCACCACACTCAGATGCATCAAATAGAAATTCTGGTGCTCCAGCTCCTTAGACTTTGCTTTGCTCTGCCGGCCAAATGTCACTTCTTCTCTCAACAGACAGAAGTGAGGGTCATGTGATAGCAGTCCCAACATGATTAGATCGGCATCCAACCCATATAAACAGTGGCGGACATTAGGATCATATGAGGGTTGCGCCTTAGCAAGACGAATGTACTCCATAATCTTGTGTTCTCCCTCTCCGGGGACCTCATGACCCGAGAGCACAACCTCCACACCCTGCCAGTCAACATCTTCCGACACCTTTTTATTGATGAAATACTTTAGGTGCGCAGTCAGCTTTGCCATAAACTCCGTTCCTGGATACAGCTACCAGTTAGTCACCCACTCCTCGGCAAAAAAAAAGAAAGAAAGAAAGAAATAGGACTTAAGGCTCGTACCAGGTGTAATGCAGTTACTGTCGAAAGCCGCCTCTTTGGGCATCTCTACCCCTTCGCGGATAGCCTTCTGCTTTGCATTATCAGCGTCCAGAGCAGTCCTATATTGTGCCCTCGTCAATTTCAAATACCAACCACCCAGAACCTTCAAGACCACGCACCTAAATCGTCTAGCACGCTGCTGGTTCATCTTAGCACGAGGCGCCACCCCATCTATGGCCATGAAAAAAAGCTTTCTAGGCTTTATCTTCCCAAACAAGTGCTCGATGTAGTTGAAAATGGCAATAAACATGACATCTTCGGTCATGCGAAATGTAGGACTATCGCTATCCCCGTGGGTACAGTTGTGGATAATACCGTTCATATCCAACTATCGGTAAAAAAGTTAGCAGCTCAACCACAGTTTACCGGCACGGTAGGGTGCACGCGATCGCTCGGAAGAATGGGTGGAAGTAAAATGGGGACGGGGGCGATTCAAGCTTACGTAGAGGCAATCGAACTCAGGAATACGATTCTCGGCGATCAACTGCGAAATGGTAGGATAGCGCTCCGATAGCCATCGGAAGAACTTTGGAACGCCCATGATTTGGTTGCCGCGATAGAGTTGTTGGGTACAGTAAGCTTCTCCGAGCTCTGATTTTAGCGGTCAAGGGAAGTGGTGAGCGTTGCTGCTGTTCCGTCGATGACAGGGAATGGGCGGGCGGCGAATCTACGAGTACCGTGGCACAAGGGTCTTTTGCGGTAACCCAAAACCCAAGACGAGGGGGGAAAAAAATGAAAGAACGAACAGCGATCAAAGAAACAGAGAAGCCGGTCTCAGGAACGATTCCCCGGACAGATTTTGAAACCAAAAGAAAAAAGAGTTCTATCCGACCGGGAATTGGCAGGGGGTCCTTCGCTCCTAGAATCGTAAGGTTAGGCAGGTACTGTACAACTATGATACCAGCAAAAAAGCGGAACGGAAAAGATTGGAAGAAAAGAAAAGCGAAACGTTCGGTTCGTGACTTTGGATGGCTTTCAAAGAGGGAAAGAGGAGAGAGAGGGAAGGAAATTCAAGCGGAAGAGAAGACTGATGAGGGAATATAACCAGAGAGTCTAATGCTAGAAGAGGTCTGTAGTGCTTGCATGAATCGGAGGAGCGGTTAACTTATTGTATGCCTCAGCGCAGAGCGGTAGGGCCTTACCGGGCACTGCCATCGTTCGTGCTGCATCACGCGCCTAATCCCAGAGGAACTGAAACAAGTTCCGGAGCTCATGAGGGTGGACTGAAGCTGGCGGTCGAAGATGCATAAAAAATGTATGGAAAAGCTCGCCTGAAGATTCTACGTGAGGTCTAAGGGATGGGGAAGCGGTACTTGATCTCCTCGCGTGCCCCGATCAATACATCATTAATACGGTGAGCTGCTCGCACGAGTACCGAACTGGTTGTGCGATTTTCCGCATATCACCTGTAAGTTACTTGCACAGTAAGCCTCAGCTCGAGAAACGACGCGACGTGAAGTGATGAACAGTCGCGGCCCCCCGGCTCCCCAAACCCTTTCCCGCCCCGTCAAACCTTTGCAACCCCAAGCCCAACCAACTCCCCCCATCCTCATCAGGACGAAATCGACGAACCTGAACATCATACTCTGATCCACCATACTTAACGGAACCCTTACCAACAGATCACATACACACACCCTTCTACCCACCATGTCTACCAACATGGATGACGATATCGACAGTATGCTCTTCCCCAAACCCACCAATCGATCGAGTTAATGATAGGCGTACAGTGGACCCCAGTCTCCGCGACCATGAGGAGCAGATTGTTGTCGACAAGATCATCAATGAGGGTAATCCAGGCCCCTCCCCATCCCACCCATCACCAGTTGCCGCTTGGTAGGCTATCCAGGACTGTCGAGACTAACGGTTTGGCGGGGCTGGAATCACAGAGTACAAGATCTGGAAGAAGAATGCGCCATTTCTTTACGACCTAATCTTGAGGTACGTTCGCCCGGCCACCCAAAACCGCAAGTCCTCGAGAGATAAACACCTCACTGACACTTCGCCCCCTTTCCAGCTCCGCATTGGAATGGCCGACATTGACCACTCAGTGGTTCCCCGATAAACAAACGTAGGACCCCCTCTGTTTCTCCCGAATCACCTTTACCCATCCATTGCATGCGAACGCTCATTGTGGCCAGACATCCCGGGAAGAACTATTCCACTCATCGCCTGCTCATCGGGACGCACACCAGCGGTAACGACACCAACTATCTCCAAATTGCTGAGGTGCAACTCCCGAATCCAGTCACCGAACAGGATCCGCGTCGATACGACGAGGACAAGGAGGAGATTGGCGGCTACGGGGGCGGGGCAGAATGCCGCCTACACATTCAGCAGAAAATGGTTCACGAAGGGGAGGTCAACAAGGCGCGGTACATGCCGCAGAAGCCCGACCTGATTGCTACGATGTGCGCGGATGGAAACGTGTTGGTGTTTGATAAAACTAAGCATCACTTGATGCCTACCAACACCAAATGCACCCCACAGATGACGTTGGCTGGCCACGGAAAAGAGGGGTGGGAGAAGGCCTTAACAATCCCGGAGGGGAGAATCTACGCTAACCAAGAATCGGCAGATATGGATTGAACTGGAACCCTCACAAAGAAGGCCACTTGATGACAGGATCCGAGGATTCCACCGTTCGGCTTTGGTACAATCTCCCCCATGCTTTCGCACGCCTGGGAGTTCGGGGCTAACCTTTGTCCAGGGACCTCAACTCCTATACCAAGACCAACACAACCCTGCACCCCGTCCATACCTATACCCATCATTCAGCTATCGTCAACGACGTCGCCTATCACCCTTGCCACGATGCGCTTTTCGGTTCCGTATCGGACGACCACACCCTTCAGATCGTGGACACTCGTTCCTCGGATACCACGGCTGCCGCGCACAAAGTTGTAGCCCATGAGGATGCCGTCAATTCGATCGCCTTCAATGCCGCTTCCGACTACGTTGTGGCGACGGCATCCGCGGACAAGACTGTCGCCCTCTGGGATCTGCGCAACCTCAAGCTGAAGCTGCATTCGCTCCAGGGTCACAATGCGGAGGTCAACGGGCTGAGCTGGCACCCACACGAAGAGCCCATCCTCGCCAGTTCGAGTGCTGATAGAAGGATCATCTTCTGGGATCTGGCCAGAATCGGTGAGGAGCAATCCCCGGAGGATGCTGAGGACGGGCCACCTGAACTGTGAGTTTACCAATCATCCCCTCGGACGGTTTGAAGTTCATTTCCGGCTAATCCCACGGGACCAGGCTGTTTATGCACGGCGGACACACCAACCGGGTTTCAGACTTTGCCTGGAATCCGAGCGACCCATGGGTGATGGTGAGTGCTGCCGAGGACAATTTGATTCAGTGCTGGAAAGTTTCTAGTGCCATTGTCGGCAAAGAGATTGATGACGTTCCTACCGGGGAGCTGGAGGCGTAAATTTAATGGGAAAAAGTCTGTCGCTAGTAGCAGCTTGCACGTTTAGTAGTCCTTACCCACCCGTTCGCGGGTTCTCTCTGTGTCGGCCCTGCTTCCTTTTTTTTTTTTCCCTTTTTCCCTCTTCTTTTCCCTTTTTCCTTTTTCTTCCTTGTTTCCTATATTATGTTTCTAGCCTAGTCATGGAGAGTGCAATTGTACAACAGTTTTCCTTCCCCCGAGCACGACGGCTAGGTATCTTCACCCGCAGGCCCCCGGGCCTTCGTGATGGGTTACACGGTACAGTAGGCGATGTGCACGCACAGCCAAGCTCTAAAGAGCGGAGATGACGGCATACCGTACTCCCGTATGATGCCAGTGAATCCCATCCGTATCCCCCAGTGATGGCAGGGTCAGAGGTATGCGGACCCTTTTTCTCCACCCTATAGAAAAGCGAGAGTGGAGGAGAGTGGAGGAGAGCGGGGAGACGAGGATTCAACGGTTCAAGTGATGCGTTCTATCGCACCGGTAATCTATCGCCCCAACCCGTAGTATTATGGCACGGCACACAGTCATTACATAAGCGTACTGTATCACAGGAACCGGCACGAACCGGTAGGGTGCTCACTGCTCATGGTTGGAGCCAAGGCACGAGCACTGTACTAGTAGACTACCGTAAGCTACATGTACCATAGACTATCTTGCCCTCTCCCTCACCACTCCGGTATTCGGCTACTTGTCACCCCATAGCGGTAGGGAGTAGTGCCATCAGACCATACGAGCACCACACTTTCAGCAGGTCAGCGCTGAGAAATAGGGTCGTCGCGGTTGGTTCATGCTGGCGGGGAGCACCGGCAATTCAGCCCGAGTGTTTCGTCCCCTTCCGTAACGCTCTCGTATGATAAGTTAGCCATGATACATGCCGTACACGACACACCGGCAATTCAGAGCCTGTGTGGGTTGTGCCGTATTGTACCCTGCGGCACAAGTACTGTGCATCCCGCTGACCTGTCTTTGTCCCCACTGTGAAATGTTGACGTGAGAAACCCCCTTTCGAGATTGGCCGACTTTATGATAGGCACATTCGTCCTGTCCGCCTTACTCGTCATTCCCTTGTGCGCTGCTTCCCTTCCTCCTCTCCTTCCCTCCCTTCTTCCTTCCTTCCTTCCTTCCTTCCTCTCCTTCCCTCCTCTGCCCACCCGACCTTCCTCCATAGCCCTACTTTCCCGCGCACAACCACCCTTCAACAAACCCCACCCAGCCAAACTACCCAATCCCTCAACCCAATCCGCAAAGAAGCGACAATGTCTCACCCTTTCATCCGCAAGTTCTCGCATCGCGCAAGTGGAATCTACAGATCTCCCCGCACCATTATTATGTACTCCTACCTTGTTGCACGTACTCCCCTCCCCTTCCCCCATATTCCATAACTGACAATCGAATGACAGGCGGGCTTCTCCCTCCCCTTCGCCCTCCCCGCCGCCAAAAGGCTCTCTTCAGAGAACAACAAGTCTGTTTCCCGCAATAGGCCCTCCCCTTCTCTTTTTTTTTTATTTTTCCTACCCCGCGAACCTTCCTTGCTTCACACTCCCCCACAGAACGTAGCTGACTGGCTTCGATGGTCATTGTAGCGGTGGTGGCGGCGATGATATCTCTCTTTACCACTGCTGCCGCTAAGCTTTGGAAATGAACGGGGAATTGGGAGGATATCATCGGACGGAGGCGCAATGCATGCATTTTCCGACGGGGGCGTTTGGGATTTTTTTATCTGCTTTCCTTTCACATGACGTTTCCTTTGCTTTCACCTTTTACATTTCTAAACAATATGGAGGAGGAGGTTTGGTATGATGCTGGTACTGGAGGCACAGACGCACGAACCCTAGACCCGTAGTGGAGATTTTATATATTGGTTGTCTGCCACTCGCTCTATCATGCATCTTGGCATACTTCCCACCACAATCCACCATGAGGTCCATGATACCTTGTTCACCATCCAGCGAAACGTCCCACCCCTACATCCCTATAACAGTGCTACTGTACGAAAGCCGCAGCCTTCCCTCTTCCTACCTTCCTACCCACTAGGCTATCCCATCCAGTAATTTGAGCTCGCCTGCCTCGCCTACAAGTATCATGCTGAACCGCACAGGCTTACCGGTATATACGCCTCCCAACCAATCCTGCCGCGCCCCGGGGCTCAACCGCAACAGCCAATCATTCTGCGAGCACGTGAGCGATTACTAGATGTGTCTTGCCGATATGATTGATTACCGGTAGCTTATTACCTCTACTCGTAGATCGGTAACGCAATCCAGATCATCCGGGGCTCGGAGGGCCCATGGGGAAGGTGTATCCGGTTGGCCCTCGACGAAACGGAAAGCAAAGTTTGAGCGTCGATCGTCCCAACCGTAGACTAAGCCCCCGAGCACAACTAACTCTACAACTTTACCCAAATCCTAGCAGCCGCGCACGACGTCCACCTTATCCCCTCTAAACGGTCCGGACTCGAGCGGCCAAAGTTCCTGCGTAAACGTATTACACCGCAGCGCATAGCAACAGTATGATACCGTACAAGTAGAGTAGAGTACTTGGAATTTATGCGAATTGGCACTTGTATAAAGTGCGCGGAAAGCGTTGCTCCCTCCCCCCCGGCTCATCGCTGGTTACCGCAAAGTTACAAGGGCAGGTATAACAGGTAAGTCATCCCGTCTTCACTTCACCTCGCCTCCTGGATCCTGTCGATCACATATCATGGCAGTACAACAAACGTGAGAGTACAGTACGGTACGAATGGGGTACAGTACGGTACACGTACCGTGAGAAGGGGGAGCTGTTGAACTCCCACTTTATATATTCTTCTGCTTCCTTAAGCTTCCTGTCTGAGCTCTACATCGAGCATGATAGGATAATATCGTTATGGACCGATGCTAGTGGGAAAGTTTTGTTGAGTGTGAATGGAATAGGATGCCTTGGGGGGTATTTCTTCCATTATGCGGGGTATCATCATTGTAACCACTGTAGCGATTAGACTACTCATCCGTCCATCCGTTCATAATAGCTTTTTCGTCTGCTTGTGATGGCACGTTTTGCAGAGTGCTGTACTGTATCGTGGAAAGTACAGCACTTGTAGGAGTTGCGATTAATTCACGCTATTGCACCGCTGAACCGATACGGTGTTCCAACTTCTTTCCAAGTCCTTGGGGATACATACAGCACACATCATAATATCATACCATATCACACCATAAGAACGCCCAACAACCCCATCACTCACTCACTTCCGCCCCTGCACGCACCAATCCATCTCTCGATGATTAATCAATCAATCAACCTACCCACCCCCCCTTCTTTCCTCCCCTTTCCCTTCCCCTCCGACACAAACCCCGTCACAAGGCAGATCACAAAATCACAATAATTAATCCCCCCTAACACCTCCCTTTTTTATTCATTTATTTATTTATTTATCCTTTTCTAATTTACTACCGATAACTTTATGCAGAATGCAAAATGCACGCTCCGGATGTTACCGGTAACCTGTACCCCGTGGAATAACGCTAAACGCTTTTACGAACCCGAAAATTTCTTGTGGGGGTGGGGGGGAGACATAATAAAACCTCCTCCTCCTCCTCCCCATCCCCATCCCAGCTATGACACCACCAATCATGCGAAAGACTATTTTCGAGCTATTAGAGATAAAGTGCAAGGAATGCTTGAAAAAAAAGAGAGACGCGGTCACAAATTATCACTCGAGGAATACATAAGTTCGACTGTTGGAAGATGTGGCTTCTCAGGATCATATTTGTTTGGTATACGGTAGGGATACTGAGCTGGATGGTCTGTGTAGGTCCTGTTGGGAAACTCGCTTGCAGGATATAGGACATGTTGTTCAAAGTGACTGCTAAACTCATGTAGTACATCAGCATACTCCCTTCTCATAGGATAGGAGATGGGATGGCAGATCAATCTCTTCTCTACTCTTGAAACAAAGTGATGTTACAACATCGATCACCCCTTCCCCCAGTTCTGGAATGGGTTTTGTTGGGTTTGTGGTAGGATGAGATTTCCAGCTCAAAGGGAAATCATGGTGGGGGTCTTTCGCATCTGTACGGTGTATAAAATAGCT
>LN891206.1:20523-61922 GCA_900010015.1 Tuber aestivum
GAGTGGGGGCGTTGTGGAGCATCTGGGCAATGGGGCGCTGGTTGTGGCTCCATCAAACAATGTCGACATTATCGGACGGCTGATCTTCGGCCCAGTCGGTAGGTGGGCGGGAGAGAAAAGAGGGGGGAGCTTGCAGGGAGGGTTGAGGGGCTAGGAAAGGGTCCTGAGACGGGGCCTGCGGCCGAACTGGGCCCCCGAGCGGAACTGGGTTGAACATTCCGACGGTTCTGGACTCCCAGTCGGGCATTCCTGTTGAGGTCTGGAAGGATTGGCGTGATTGGCGGACTGTGTCCGGGGCCTGAGGGGGGAGTCTGGCGGCGGTGCCAGCGGCACCTGTGCCCGCGTTCCTAGGAGTAGAGGGGCTCCATAAGCGAGATAATGACATATAATAATAATAATAATAATAAAGTACCAGTCTGGAAAGCTAAGCGGCAAGGCTGATGCATTGACTCGGATGAAAAACAAGACACCAGCGGAGGTGGAGGAACGGAAGAGCCACCAAACCCAAGAGTTGTTAAAGTCTTAGCCTCTGAGTTTGTTGGCGAATATTACACTCCCTACTAGAGTATCCCCTATTGAAGAACTTTGGAAGAAGGCCTATAAAGGTGACACAATTCCAATCCAGGTCCTCCATACCCTGCACATGGGTGACCCACATTCCTGCCTCCTATTACTGAATGAATGTAACCATGAGGGGGATCGCCTCCTCTACCTTGATCAGATTTATGTTCCTCGACACGACGAATTATGCCTAGGGCTAATACAGGATTCCCATGACCGGCCCTCCATGGGAGACTCAGGATGGGCCAAGACCCATCAACTTATGTCTTAACTGTACATCTGGCCTGGTATGAGAAGGGACAGCGGACACTTTGTGGCCAACTGCCACATCTGTCAATGAAGTTATACCTCCCAACACGCCCTCTTTGGTATCCTACGCCTGCTACCGATACCTGACCATCCTTGGGAACATATATCCATGGATTTTATTATGGGTCTACCCTGGAGCCAGGGAAATGATGCTATACTGGTGGTAGTAGACCAGATGGCCAAAATGCACCACCTGATCACCTGTCGCACCACTATCAACACTCCTACCCTTGCCGACCTGTAACTTCTTCATATCTGGAACTACCATAGCCTCCCACATGGAATCACCTCCGACCGGGGTACTCAGTTCACCACTGACTTTCGCAGAACCATATGTGAGAGATTACAGGTCGAACAGAAAATGTCCACAGCCTTCTACTTCCAAACAGACGGCCAAACCAAACATGTCAACGCCATCATGGAATAGTACCTCAGGGCCTTCGTCAACTACTAATAAGATGATTGGTCCCTCTGGCTCCCCATGGTAGAGTTCGCAGCCAACAATCATGTCTCTGAGTCTACTAGTTTGTCACCCTTCTTCGCTAACCATGGCTATGATCCCTGTATGGATTTCCTAGATACCACTGACGAATCCTCTGATGAACCCAGGGCTGGTATGTTCGTAGACTGTATCAAAGATATTCACAATCACCTGAGAGCAGAGATTGCCTTTGCCCACGATCAACAACAAGAATATGCCGACAAGGGGAGGCTTCCGGCCCCTCACTTCCAAGTTAGGGACCGTGTCTGGCTGAATACAAAGAGCATTTACACCAAACGGCCTTTCCTGAAGCTGGACAACAAACGTTTTGGTCCTTGCCCGGTCCTTGCCCGGATTGGAACCGATGCCTACCCCTTGGACCTCCCATCTACGATGAAGATTCATAACATGTTCCATGTCTCCCTCTGTTAGGCAGCAGCCAATTCTAAGTCAAAACAAATTGTAACTGGGGCCAATAAGATTTCTTCGGAGAGTGGTCAAGAAAGCTCGTAACAAAAGTAGGTATCAAAGTTTAACGAATATATTGATAAGATCTCTGCTCCGTTCGCTGATGATTTTGAAAGCTAAGGGGGGACCTCGATATTTATATTCCGCATCGGGGTGGTCGCGGGCTACATTTATTTATTACCAAACAAGATATCGTCCCTAATTGCTATCCCTTACTATTGTACGGGGATTCCGTTTGACCCTCACACACTTTGCATCTTGCTCGGACTATGGTCTCCCTGCGTTGTCGTGTTTCCGCAAGGGCGTTCGAAAGCTCTCTGGCGAAAACGCATGATTCCTTCATCTCGGAGGTTTAGGTATGAGCGAGTGGTCTCACCTCGAGCCAACTCACCATCCTCCTTACTCTGACTAGAGTGATCAGCTCAGTCGAGAGTCTTATGAAATGCCTCATTGTCTTCGCAACTTGACTGCATTGACCTTGAGGACTTTCTGCCACAATCGGACTAGTCAACGTCGTGGGAAAGTTCCTCATCCACAGATAGGCCTCCGGTTGGCTCAACACTGTGCGAGCACTAGACTGGGCCCCGTGCCTCGTCCTTATCGGCACGTCCCGATAACTCATTGGACAGTTGGCGATTTCGTCCCAACACCTTTTGTCCATGTCCGAGGTGGTCAACCTCACATAGCTCGTAGCTCCACGGTTACCCGTCCGATTGACTCGATTCTACTTTTCAGACACGCCCTGAGGTCCCCTCTTATATATCCTGCGAACAGCTTCCGCTCGGACAGATGGCGACGACATATACGGTGTTATGAAGCATGCTTTGTTTTCACCGGTTTATACAGTCAGGACACCAAATTCAGGCTATACTATTACTGCGTGCAGGGCCAACGGCGCGGCCAGAGAGGGGTGTTGGCTATGAAATCTTCGCGGTTTTCAGGAGGTCTGTACGTGGGGAAGGTCTGTGCATTCATATGTGTAACACTAGCTCCCTCCTCGTGGAGCTCGTCTCGAGTCTTTTGTTTTTATCTTCTAATATGGTACATTATTAAATTCCTTTTAGAACTCGGTGCAAGTAGGGTACAAAACCTTCATGCGTTTACTTGGCCATGGGCAAAAAGGAAAACCTTTCTTTACCGTTCTACCTCGGTCCTGGCATTTCTGGGTTTTTTCTATGAAACTCCTCCACCAACTCTTGAGCATGCTGTAAATGCTCGGGTGGTTCCCAAGTATTCTCGTCTTCAGAACACCATTTCCATTTCACAAAGTACTTGAGTTCGTGGATCTGCTTATTGTGACCACAGACTCTTCTGGTGTAGGAGAGGATTTCGCTTTTCACAATCTTCTCTATTTCCCACTCGAGATCGCCTTTGATCTCTTCTGGGCTCCTTGGGGCTTCTTCCCGTTCTGGTCGAGCCGACAATCGGTAGGGCTTGAGTAGTGATACGTGCAATACGGGGTGGATTTTCTATCGTACCGAAATCTCTAACTTAAATGTGCGGTCGCCTCGCTTTTCGAGAACTTTGAATAGTCCGTAAAGCTTTGGGCTTAGTTTCTTGGAGGGTCGTTTTGTATGGATATTTTTTGCCTTGAGCATGACTCGATCACCAACCTGAATGTCTGGTTGTTGTCCTGCTTTTTTATCATAATACTTGGACATCGATTCCCTCGTTTCTTGTAACATTTCCCGTGCTTGTTGGTGTATCGTTTTCACCCAGTGAGCATAAGTGGTTGCTCCAGGGTTGTGCGCTTCGCGCTCGGTTATTCATTCAGTCTGTGGATGGAATCCATAGTTCACCTAGAATGGTGCTAATCCATCCGCTGAGGTGACTCAATTATTGTAGGCATGTTTGGCTAAGGGCAACAGGGAATACCAGTTGTTCTGATCGTAGTTGACAAAAGTCCTTAAGTAACCTTCCAGTACTTGGTTGGTTGTTTCAGTTTGTCCATCAGTCAGGGGGTGGTAAGCTGTTGACATCTTTCATTTGATGCCTAGTAGGTTGCAGAGGGATTCCCAAAATTCTCCTGCGAATTTGGCATCCATGTCTCAGACGATCCCGGTTGGAAGGCCATGCAACTTCCAAACTTCTTTTAAGAAGGCCGTGGCCATGTCTTTAGCGGTTGCGGTGGTAGGTAAGGGGACGAAGTGGGCCATTTTGGTGAACCTGTTGACTACTACCATGATCTGGGTACTTCCATTAGATTCTGGGAGTTGAGTAATGAAGTCAGCTGAAATTGAAGTCCGTGCGACGTAAGGAATTCCTAAAGGTTGAAGGAACCCGTAGCGTACATTTCGTGGTGACTTGCTATGTTGACAATCGTCGCAAGAGCTAACGTAATCGTTTACCCAGTTGGTAATCCCTTTCCAGTGGAAATCTCTGCTTATGATTTCTAGAGTTTTCTCTTGTCCGAAGTGCCCAGCTACCTTAGAGTCGTGGCAGCTTTTAGCGATCATGGCTTGTATAGGTTCTGAGGCTGGGATGAATAGTCGGTTCTCAAAATATATAAGACCTTTATCCAGTTTCCAATGTTTTGGTCCTTCCTTATCCTCTGTTTTCAGGCCTTCTAGTTCTGTTTTCCAAGATGCCCAATCTTGGTCATTGGTGCCGGCATCTCGGACAGTTTAGAGGAATTCTTCATTGAATTCCTTAGGTGTTTCGTTGATGACTACTCGGGTGGCCATTACGGTGGACTTTTCGTGGAGTAGCCAGTGTCGGTCAAGGTCAATTTGATCAAAGTACTTGTTTTCGTCTGGGTTGTCGTAAAGGAAGCTGGTGTGTCTGGATTCCTCTTCTAAGCTGGTGCCAGTGCTTCCAAAACCTTGGTTGCCTCGCTCAGTGTCATCTAGTTCCATACGTTCCGATAGGTCGCCAGTATGGATCTGTTCTAGAATCAGTTATGCGATTTTACTTCCCGCTTGCACCTTGTAATCTTCTTTTCCCAAGTTATACAACAAGGCTTCAATTTAACTTCTCCACGGTAGTTTGCATCTATGATGCCAGCTTTGACGTCGATCATGTGTTTGGTTGCTAGTCTACTTTTTGGAGCTATCCGACCATGAGTTCCTTTAGGAACTGCGATTGCGATTCCGGTATCGACGAGGGGTTGCCCCTTGCGTGGGATTACTGAATCTCGTAGTGCATACAGGTCGTAGCCTGCTGCTTGGGCAGTACCACGCGTAGACAGGAGGGCTTTCAGGTCTAGGCGTATTGCTCGAAATTGGTGCTGGTTGTTTGGTATGACCGGGGCTGGATCCATATTGTCGTCCTCTCCGACGACTATAGAAATTTGGATCATGTTGCAGAAGGGCTCAGGTTTGAGAATGGACTGTTCAATTTGCGCAGCTCCCTCCTCGGGGTGGTACTCCCGCCATCTGCTCAAAGCATCAGGCTTACCGCTCCTTGATCCTGGTCTATAAACAATTTTAAAATTGAAGTCAGCCAATTTTTGTGCCCATCAAATTTGTCTGCCACTCCATGCTTTGGTCGTTAGGAAATACTGCAGGTTTTGAGGGTCGGTGAAAAAACCGTAATCGGTCTGTCAGTTCCCATGAGGTAATGTCGCGATTCTTGAAACGCTTCCACGATTGCAAGTAATTCCTTATCATGGATATCGTAGTTGCATTCCGCCGGATTCAACTTTCTTGAATGAAAGGCGACCGCGTGTAATTGTTTTTCACTGAATTGCGAAAGAACGCATCCGAGTGCGAAGTCACTAGCATTCGTCTCCACTACCGTCTCGCGATATGAGTTCAAGTGGCATAGGATTGGTGCTGTGCCAAATTTTTCTTTTAGCAATTCAAAAGAGGCATCAGCCTCACTGTTCCATTCGAAATCCTTCGGATTTCCTTTTAATAATTCCGTTATGGGTTTGCAAATTGCGGAGAAGTCTTTAATGAATCTTCAGTAAAAATTTGCGAATCCCATAAATACCTGAATTCCTCGGACTGACTCAGGGTGTTTCCACTGCCTAATGTCATCGACCTTTCTTACGCTCATTTCGACTCCGGGGCCACTAGCGTTGTATCCTAAGAATTCGACGCTTTTCACGTGAAAAACCAATTTCTTAATAGATATTGCTAATTTGTTTTCCCGCAGTTTTTGCATGACTTTTTGTACTAATGCTACATGTTCTTCCTCATTCTTGGAGTAAATTAA
Source organism: Tuber aestivum (assembly GCA_900010015.1). NCBI lineage: Eukaryota > Fungi > Ascomycota > Pezizomycetes > Pezizales > Tuberaceae > Tuber > Tuber aestivum. The sequence continues at coordinate 26,501 of LN891206.1, forward strand.
GATGTCGTCCATATAGACAACAACTCCATTATCAAGGAACTCGTGTAGTATAGTCTGCATCATACTTTGGAAAGTAGCGGGAGCATTAATCATAGCGAAGGGTATCACCTGGTACTGAAAATGTCCTCTGTAGCAACCAAAAGCTGATTTCCATTCGTCTTGCTGTGGTAATCGTACCCTGTAGAAAGCTGCATCAAGGTCGATTTTGGACAGTATCTCTGATCCAACGATCATATCCCTAAGTGTAGTCATTAGAGGTAAGGGGTACTTGGTAGCTATGATTACCTTGTTTAGCCCTCTGTAGTCCACACATAGCCTTAATCCTCTTCCCGGTTTTGGGGCAAAGAGTACTGTTGCTCTTGCCGGCGATTGACTTGGGACAATTTTTCCTTCTTTAAGCATTTGGTCCAAGTACTCGCTTAAAGTTTTTCGCTCCTTTTTGGTTAGGGAATAAATTGGTCCCCAAGGTGGTTGTATCCCAGGTAGAAGTTCGATTTTGTGGTCGAACGATCGGTGCGGTGGTAGTTCTGCCGCCATTGGGCCTTCGAACAGGTCCTTAAATTGGTAATAAGGCTTTGGGACATTTTCCCATGCAATATCCCAATCTACTTCCGGGTAGGTAAAGGGAGCTATCATCCCTTTGCTTTTGCGTACATGTACCACATATATCGCATTTTCTTTCCATACCAAGTTGTCGTCCCATTCGACATCTATCCCTTCATCATTTGTTCTAACATGTTCGGAACATTTTTCTCCATTGAATTCCCACTTTGTTGGGTCCTTGATACCGCTTATCGGGTGTTGGTCGTGGCACCAGCCAAAAGGTATAATCATATCGAAATTCCCAGTATCAGTAACCTCACAAGAAACTTGGGACATATGTTGGTTTTGTCCGATCTCGAGTTGTATTGCATGGGTATATAGCCATCCTCCTCTTGTAGAGGTAGTTCTGTCAAATCCCTTAATGCCTAAGGGCTTGATCCTTGTTTCAGTAGGTAGTGCTAGCTCATGCACCAATTTGCTCCTAAGTACGAAAATATTTGAGCCCCAGTCCAATAACACGCGAATCAGGACTCTTTTTCCTTGGTGGGGGATGAAGGCTTTGCCTTCAGGACAGTTGTAATGCGCTGGTATTGGAACATTAATTTTTGCTCGCTTAGGGGCGCTAGTAGGGTTACCCTGTTTTCATTTAATTGAAGTCATTTCGTGATTGGTTGTTGGCGTGGGGGATTGTTACTGCGCCAGCGTGATTTCGGCTCCTGAAGCCTCCTCAGACAATCTTTGTCTTTGTTACCCTCATTAATGATATTTAATCATACCGAACTCCAAAGACCCTATGGAGTTGAGGATCGCCCTTTTAACCCAGCCTTAGGTATGTTTCAATTCCAGTCAGTTGCACTGTAATGGCTAAGTACGCTGTGCCGCTACTCGCTTGCTGACTGACTACCCCATCGCCGTAGCCGTGGGTGCCTCCAGAACTCTTCCTGCCGTAACTAGACCATTTCCTCGGTTCGGTATTAGTAACTCTACTGCACTTCCTGTGCGTCCATCGAAAGTCGGCAGTCACCTGCGAAGTGAGGGGTTTTGCGTCTAATACGGGGTCACAACCTTGCCTGTTGCTAATCTGTCCTTTCATTCTTTCGCCTGTGGGAGGGTACAGCTTGGTAGAGGTCTTGTGCTCCCCTCAAGTACCATTCGCTGTCATTCTTAGCTAAGTGGCCTTGCTGCCCATCCCAAAGGTTTGTAAGGGCTCCCCACATCATTCCTGTCAACGGACCAGGTATTACAGATTTCTTGGTCTCGGGGGTATACTTCGAAAGACCGACAAGCGACTATCCCTTAGTCTTCATCGCTCATCTCGCAAATCCGATGGGCTGGATCTTGTCGAGCATGGTGGATTGTTGGCTTATTGGCCTTCTCTCGCACCTCTAATCTCTTGGGCCTCGGGGCTGCATTTTTATGCTGGGTGAGGTGATTCACAGCAGCATCCTTTCAACAATCGGCCCACTTGTGATTTGTGAGCCCGCAACGAGTGGAGCCTTGGTTCTCTCATCGTGTCTTTACTAGTAATTCGGGGATCCCTTCATGTGCGTTTTTCCAGTCGTGGTGCACACGTTTTCCATCACCAAATTTTTACGGCTTCAGGGGCTCTTTATTCATTGCCCTCTTCTTTCCGCCGCCGAACTTTAAATTGGGTCCAGATGACCAGTCGCGTTTCTTTTTGAAATCAGTGCCTGGCCTTGAAGGTTCGTCGACCTTTCGTTTCTGCAGGTTAGACGCACTCGGTTTCTCATGGTCATTTCCCGCTAACTTCATCCTCTCCTTGTACTCCTCATGTTGATGTCCAACGTGTTGGACATGAGCTCGCCAGGCTTTATCGGTTTCGTGGTCCTCGTAGGACAACCGTAATAATAAGTCTTTTGCCAGCTTCTCTTCAACTGCCTTTCTCCATGCACCTGCCGTCAGTTGGGCATGGATATTGTACGATTCCATTTTTATGAAAAAGTTTTCTATGTTGCCCGAATATTTTTGTTGCTTCATTTTCTCGATAGCCTTTCGATCCCTATCTGTGGGGCAATACCTGTCCCAGACTTCCGAGCAAAACTGTGCCCTAGTGTTGAATTCAGGGCAAGCCAGGTATCCTTCCAACCGTTGCATACTTTTCCGATAATAATCAGTAAAAGGTCCAACTTCAGGTCCCTTCATACGCCCGAGGGCATACATGACCTTTTGCCTTTCGTCAGTCCGCTGTCGCTCGTTCTGAGCGAAATAGTCCTGACACTAGATTAGCCAAGTCGTTACGTCTTGGTAAACTTTATTCTCAGAAGAGGGGGGTGGTTGCACATGTTTTTTCTGCAAGTTAGCATATGCTCTTTCCAATCCCTCTATTAAGTCATTTGCATCTACTTCCGTTGTATCGCCTGCGGCAGTCTGACGTGGTATTCATGGGACCGGCTGTCTCAAGGGTCAGTTTCCATCATCAGATGGAGGTCCATCATCGGGATCGTTATCAGGTGGTCCTCCACCTCCTCCAGATGGGCCAGGGGCACCAGTGGGTTTGGCTGGTTCCTTTCCTTTATCCTTTGGCGGAGGTGGGGCATAGTAGCCCGCATCTGGGACATCCTGTCGCTCCGGTGCTCAGCTTCTCCCACTTCTTCCGAATTGAGCCAGGGAGATTCCTCATTCTGAATGTGCAGCCTCGACCGCCGCTTTGACCGGATCAGTAATGATGGTGTCCATCCTTCCATTGAGTTTATCGAACACTGTCTCTATGTGTTCGTCTGTTTCGCGGCGGTCGACCTCGCTTTGTTTTACTGCGTCGCTGGCAGCTTTTTGAAGATCCCTTAGCCTTCCTTCGAAAGTTTTTTCGCAGTTTTGTCGTGCGGCGACCTGGGCGAGGTCTTTGTCTCCTTGAGCTATGGCTTGTTGCTCAAGCCTGGTTTGCAAGGTTTTGATTACGGCATAAAGGTAGTCGTCTCTTTGTACGGATTCTTGCCCGCTCTGTCCGATGAGTTGCTGTAACTGCGAGGCCGCCTCTCAGTGATGGTCATGTTGACCTTGATTTTGATGAAGTGCCTGTTCAACAGCTAGGCAGTAACAGTCAAATTCCCTGGAGACTTCGGTTTGCAATTCCTGGCCTCGCTTGTTCCATTTGGTCATTTCATCTGCAACGATAGTTTGTCCGGCCCAAAGCCTTTCTTGTAGCTTCATTAGGCCATCGGCTGTTCGTCTTCCTCAGTCTAACAGTGCGTGGTAAGCTACCATGCTGGCGTTTTTGGTCTCGTGAATAGTTCAGTCTAGTTGTCTAAGCCATTGCAATACCAAGGCAGCAAAGGCTGAGTCTTTGGACAATAGTAGTGGTTAAGCCGAAAACGATCTTGGGGAGTGCGCGAATCTGGGTTGTCCACTTAAGGGACTTGGTTGCCTGGAGGCAAATAGTGAGGGGTGTCATGGAATGACTAGGGAGTCTTCCATCGGGACATCAGTAATGGTTCGTTGAGCCATCTTAGGTATTGGAGAGTAAAGAGATCTTGCTTCTCGTGAAGGCTTTGGTGACCAGAGGTTATCAATATAGTGTTAGGCGGCAGCCAATTCGAAGTCAAAACGAATGGTAACTGGGGCCAATAAGGGTTCTTCAGAGAGTGGTCAAGAAAGCTCATAACAAAAGTAGGTATTAAAGTATAACGAATATATTGATAGGATCTCTTCTCCATTCACTGATGATTTTGAAAGCTAAGGATTTTTTTTTTTTTTTTTTTTAACTTCATATATTCTTTGTTAAGGTACAAGAACCTGCATAGAGCGCTAGCTATGGCAAAAACAAAACCTTAATTCCAAACGCATTCCCCCGCGCCCCAGGGACCAAAACAACCCCCCCCAAAACCCTCTGGTATGGGCCTAACCGCACATCCCGTCCCGCACAGGAACAATCGTCCTCCACAGGGAAGGGAGGAGAGGGAAGAAAACCCTTCAGCGTCATCTCAACAAGGGAAAGAATAGATTAGGAAACCCCCAAGTGCCTCTACAGGCGTCCGCGAACGAATCTGTCCGCTGTCAGGCCCACAATAGGACCCTGGCGAAATGCCATGACGGGGCCGGCCAGCTCGACCCAGGAGATAGTGCAATACCAAGGTAGGACAACCAGTCGTTTGGCCGGGGGCGGGCCGCAAGTGTGGAGGGAGGAAGACCGGCGAGAGATGCCAGCAACCCATGATAGAGGTGGGCAGCCAATACTGCCAAGGAGGGAGAGGGTAGACCCCAGCCGTGAGGAGTCTGGTTGTGGAAAAGGTTGGATGGTGCCTGTAGTGACACAAGAGCCAGGAAAGAGTTGTAGAGCTGCCGCGAGGGTGGCGAAAGTGAGAGCAGCACCAAGTGATACTGGCGCGGAGGGGAGGTGGGAGGGGTAGGTCTGAGCACTACCACCTCAGTGAATTATTATTATTATTATATCTTATTGTCTCGCTTATGGAGCCAAAGGCTATGAAGCGGCACTACATACATCAGGGTACTCTCAAGTACCAGAGCTACGGATCCGTCTCTTACTACATGATAGTGTCATCGTTTCGTTGGGCACCCCGGCCAAAGCGCAAACAACAAAATAAAGTCCTCCTCCCCGCCTAAAGTCTAGCAAATAAAGGAAATAAAAAGTAATAAAACCTAAGCAGCCTTGCTCCTCCTGTCAGTTGCTGCCTGGTGTACGTGTAGGTAGGTGGGACAATCCTTAGAGGTAGCCAGGTGATTGTTGCCACAGTTGAGGCAGAGAAGAGTGGTGTGAAGGCATGGTTTGCCCTTAGTAGGACAGTCTGACCTTCTGCAAGTGTGGAGGTAGGCTGGGTGTTCCTGAGAACATATCGCGCAGTGTGGGGTTTTGGTGCATTGGGTTGGGTGGTGGCCAAACTCCAAGCATCTGGAGCATTCAGTGTCAGCACCAAAGGTGAGGTAACGTTGCACCTTAAATTTCCTGCCAAAGAGAGAGAGGCCTCTACTGAGGGCTTTGTCTGTAGGGTCTTTGCCGGCAATCCTGAGGACCATAGCTGAAGCAGCTTTGTTCTTGCGTTGGGCTTCAGTGGTGAGCCATCTAGGAGGGCGGGGGAGGTGGGTGCCATGGTTGAAAGCTTCAATCTCTGCCTGGACTGTGGAGAAGGTAATGGTGGTTGAGATGCTGTGAATGATGACCTTGTGCCAGATTTTATCTTTTCTGAGGCCAGAGGCGGCAGGAATGGTTGCTCTGATAGCTTCCTCAATAACAAAGCGATGGTTCTTGAGGACGGTGGAGGCAGGAGTATTATCTTTGGTGATGAGGAGGACATAATGGTTAGGCGTGAACTCAATGGTAGAGATAAGTTGTTTTTTGATAGCTGCGTTAACTGCCTCGCGAACGTGGAGGTGGTTGGTGTCATCTGGGACGGCACTGCCATCTCTTTCAATCACAATGGTACGGTCGCATTTGGTCACAACTTCAGCTGGTGGAGTTTTGTTTGATGTGGTTGTAGAGGGGCGGGCAGGGAGTGTTTTGGCTGCCCTCTGGGCTCAGGTTTGCTGAGATGGGGGATTTGGTAGTGTTGGTGGTAGGGGAGTGGGGGTGGAGGCTTGCTGTTGAAGCTGTTCTTGTAGGTGTGAAACTTGTTGGTTGAGCTCATCAATTTGCCCTTTCAAGACTGCAGTGTCACTGATGTGCCTTTGCTGGACAATGCTGAGGTGGTTGATAAGCAATTAGAAGGAGTCCTCAAGATAGCTGACTCGTAGTTTGGTGCAGATGTTGGTGTCTCTGTCAGGATTGTTTGGTTCCCATGAGGACCACTGAGCAGAGCCAGGTGTGGGTTGGTTTGGAGCAGTGGGAGGAGGGACTGTATCCACAGGAGAAGGAATGTCTTCATCCATCTGGGTGTCTCCAGGCGTGGTTGGAGCTAGGGTACTTGGGTGGAGTTCAAATGGGACTGCCAGGGGGTTGGCAGCACCCCTCCATCTGCCTCTAGCCCGTAGAGGCATCAGAGGTGATAGGAGAAGGACTCAGGTGATAAAAGGTGTTGTGAAACAAATAATAGAGAATGATTTGTTGATGAAAAGTCTGTAAAATGGGTGGGGAAGAGTGAAGATTTGATTGTTGACCAATGAGGTGGGGGCTCGGCGAAAAACTTGGTGTGGTTTTTTCTTTCGCTGTGGTTGTAACAGCAACGGAGTCCACCACCTCAGTGAAGGTGGGGCCCAAAGGCCGAGGCAGTAGGGTGCCAGCCGATCCTGGCAGTGGGGTGCCAGCTGATCCCGGAGGAGGGGAGAGGAAGAGGGCAAGGAAGCAAAGATCTGGCCAAACAATACGGCAGGAGGCTGCACCTAGGGTCAAAGGAGTAGGCAAGGCTACTCCCGATAGCCGAGAGGACCACCATCCCAACTGACCATTCAGCCATCACCAAGCCGCCAAAGCCAACCCTGCTGATGCTAAGCGAGGTGAAGCAAGAGCGGGGTAGGAAGGACAGAGACCACACGATAAGGCCCCCAGAGCAAGGAGAGGACCGCCATCCAGCGGAGGCGAGATCCTAGATGAGGGAATGAATAGAAGAGAAGCCCTGATGGGCAGAGGGATGGAAAGAAACAGCCTGCACCCCCCAGCCGGGGGGTGCATGGCTATAGAAAAGTGGTGATGATTCCTCAGTGTTGAGTCGTTCCCAATTAGGAAATATTTTTCAATGACCAGAGGTGTAGCGGAGACAGAGGATGTTTTGAAAGCTAAAGAGGCACCTCGATATTTATATTCCGCGTCTGGGTGGTCGCGGGCTACATCTATTTATCACCAAACAATGTACCGTCCCTAATTGCTATCCCTTACTATCGTACAGCGATACCCTTTGACCCTGACAAACTTGGCCTCTTGCTCGGACTATAGTCTCCATGCGTTGTCATGTTTCCGCGAGGGCATTCGAAACCTCTCCGGCAAAAGCGCATGATTCCTTCATCTCGGAGGTTTCGGTATGAGCGAGTGGTCTCACCTCGAGCCAACTCACCATCCACCTTACTCTGACTGGAGTGATCAGCTAAGTCGAGAGTCTTATCAAATGCCTTGTTGTCTTCCCAACTTGACTGCATTGACTTTGAGGACTGTCTGCCACAATCGGACTAGTCAACGTCGTGGGAAAGTTCCTCATCCACAGATAGGCCTCCGGTTGGCTCTACACTGTGCGAGCACTAGACTGGGCCCCGTGCCTCGTCCTTACGGGCACGTCCCGATAACTCATTGGACTGTTAGCGCTTTCATCCCAACACTTTCTGTCCATCTCGGAGGTGGTCCACCTCGCTCAGCTCGTAGCTCCATGCTTACCCATCCAATTGACTCCATTCCACTTTTCAGACACAGCCTGAGGTCCCCTCCCATTTATCCTGCCAACAGCCTCCGGTTGGACGGACGGCGACGACGTATATAGTGTTATGAAGCATGCTTCGTTTTCACTGGTTTATACTATCAGGACACCTAATTCTGGCGACACTATTACTGCGTGCAGGGCCAACGGCGGGGCCGGAGGGGGGTGTTGGCTATCAAATCTTCGCGGTTTTCAGGAGGTCTGTGCGCAGGGAAGGTCTGTGCATTCATATGTGTAACACCCTCCTTGACCTTGCCACATGCGACCCTCTCCTGGGCTAGGAGACCCTACTGCCACTACCAGTAGGAGTAGACAGTGAACCTGAATGGCAGGTAGAAGAGGTCTTGGATACCAAATTTGTCCAAAACCAGCTGTGATACCTAATACGTTGGAACGGGTATGCCGAGGCTACCTGGAAACCCACCAACTCAGTCAATGGACTCCAGGCTCTGGACCGGTTCCATAAATGTTACCCCCATAAACCTGGACCCTTACCTGAGTAGCCCACCTCAAGAGACTTCAGTATCAGAGAGGGGAGCTAGTGTCACAGCCACCCAGCCATGGAGATGGAATATGCATCGGGGTTCAGTTGCACTTGTTTGTTGGGTTTCCTTGTTTGCTATGCCAAGGGTTGTTTTAGTACTTTCATTGGCATGCATTGCTGCATGACAGAACTTGTCGGAACAGGATGGAGAATTCGCGGCTGCGCACAATACCCAGGGTTTCCTTTTGTATTAGTGATCAGAGAGGATTTTTGTTTATATAAGGGGGTGTGCTCCCCCTCATATTTTATGTTCTTCATACAATCTGGTAATCTCTGTTAGATAACCTTTCTTACATGCCAGGAAATTATCTTATCTACCATGATACCTTCTCTTTAGCCCGACCGGGGTCAAAGTTTCTCCTCATTACTTCCATCATGGGGTCATTACCCCCTCTCGTTTCACTCCCCTCCATGCAGCCTGACAGGGCTGCACAGCGTCCCTTATCACCAATCTTTCGGCCTCAAGGCCCCCCCTCACTTAAACAGCCATGCAGTGGCACTACTACAAGTCTACCACGATACTGACAGGATGACTTTAATGATCCCAATGGGGCTTTTATAAGCATGTTCAATGAGTTCTTTGAGTCACAGGAATACACAGCACCAAACACGTTTGGAAAGGCCTTCCCCATTATAATCCAGATGATGCAAATTTTGCACGAAGCCTACAGGAAGGCGACCGATGGGCTAACCGAGTACATCACTGCCCTTACTGAGGAAGTGGATGCCCTCCGTGCCTCCATCCCACCTCAGCCTATTCCAGCCACTGCCCCGCTGGCACCTCCTACCACCCATGCTACAGAGCAGCTGTCTGTTCCTCCACTACCTCCTACCTATGCCCAACCTCCTGGCCCCACAGTTTCTCCTTCTTGGTCTACGGTTTCCTGGAGGGCAAGGAAGTCCTCTCAAAAACCAGCAAAGCCTGACCCCGAGCCAGCCAAACCCTCCTCTACCTCGGTTAAGCGCCTTACCGATAAGAAAAATGGCCTCACAATGTACGAGTGTCAGCTCATTATTAAACTAGACGCTAGCCCCCTTACGACCACTACTGTCCAGCTACGCGATAGCATGAACAAGGTTTTGGCCTCCACTCCGATCCAATCTGTCTCCTTTTGGGATGGACTTGTCACCCTTACCACCATGGACACAGTTAGAGCTACAACTATGAACAGCAACGTCAGAACATTCTTGTACCTTATTCCGGGCACCTCTACCGTTCATCTCGACACCCCTGCCACCTAGCTTCTGGTACATGGCATTGCTACCTCTGTCTCTATGGTATCCCATGCCTAAGAACTCACAACATTCAACTTAGGCTTATGTCTTACTGAGCAGCCAAGGTGGCTCACCTCTAATTCAGCACAGATCGGCAAACTCACCTCAACTGCTGTTATTTCCATCACTGGACCTAACGTGTCCTCCTTTCTTGGCAAACACCTCTCTGCCTTCTCCAATATCTACCGTACTGAGCGCCGCCTGCGCTTCAACAAATACACTCAGTATGCCAATTGCAACAAGTTTGGCCACCACAGTATCAAATGCACTTCACCTGCTTCCTGCTGCTGGGGTCTCCTCCCTCACGCTACTGGAGATCATTCCTGCCCTACCACTACCTGCCGCTTTCGTGACTGTCCCTGCAGCCATACCACACGTAGGTTGGTAAACTGTGATGGCCCATACGAATCCCACTCGCCTGTCTGCCCTTCTCGCCCCCGTCCAGCTACCCAAGCGTCTGAGGTTTCAGAGGAACATGAAGAAGAGGTGGATATGGTTGGCTCAACATAGGTTGGGACACCAATAACCATAATGCCCTAGGGGTGTCTCGGGTTGGCTATTGTGGTGCAAGAGGTATGGCTGTTAGGCTTGCCTTAACTGATTGCTTAGGGGAAACTGGCTTTGTACTGCCCCTCTATCATGGCCCTTTCAAAAGACAGAGCTGGAACGCTTTCTTGGGTGCAGGGTGGGATAGATGTTGGTGGATTTGCTTCCTTATGATGTTATGAGGAATGAGGCGCCAGTGAAACGACTCTACGTTATAGAGCTATAGTAACCTACGTCTATGCCCATATATAAGACGAAGAGGTTAGATGGTAGATGAGGCGGGTATGCAGGCACATATCTGAGAGATATCTGATGGTCAAGATATCTCTAAGAACAGAAGGTACTTAAGGAAATGGTGCACCTAAGTAGTGGTAGTAACGTGACAATGTCCGCTCTGGCCTAAGGATAGAACAGAAGGCCGGGTGAGTTTACCCTGTCTAAGGAAGTCACGTTACCCTACCATGAAGACCAGTTTCGTGTCACCATGGACATACTTACCCTACCTTTGGGACACTATTATCCTACCTTCCGTTGGAAACGTTCTCGGAAGAATTACGGGAAATGTTAGGATTGTTTGTTACGTACTGACGATCGACGGACACTTGTTTGCATTTTGATCGGAAGCCTACGGGAGCAGCTATAGTGCTCTGAACAAGCTATAACTTGGAACAATTATTCCTAACAGGTACCTGCGGCCCCAGGGTTTGCCCCAGGCATCATGGGCCAAAATGGGTGGAGTTGCCGTCTTACTAGTTAATTGGAGTTCATGACGACATGTCCATAACACTGTATGCATCACTGCCGTCCGTCCGACCAGAGGCTGTTTGCAAGATATATAGGGGGGTGAAGGTGAGAAGGTCAAGCACCTTCTCCAAAAAGAACGGAGTAAAACGGACCAAAACTGACGGAGTTAGCATGAGCTATCCGGAAGGGTCCCCAGAGTAGTCCCGAGTAGTACCAGAGACATCTGGGAAGGTTTTGCGCCAATCAAGCCTACACGTGCCCCTTTGCCGTCGGCTCTTTGTGGGTTGTTTGAAGACTCTAATAGCATGATACTTATCACGCTGAGTGGTGTGCCAGAGGTAAGGGACCATGGGTAGCGCCCACGGGTCCCACCACTGACACAGCACGATGTGGGAGTGCCGTAGACCCTCTAAGTTCGTATTCAAGAAAAGATAGAGCTTAGCCGGGAGACAGCTGATGTCTACGGGAGCTTGCACAGGTCATAGCACAGGGGAAGAGAGTCATTTAGTTCGCTTTCCTAGGTATCTCGACAGTTAGCCACTGCCGAGACACCGATGCGCAGAAGATTTTACTCCGGCAGGTGTATTGGTAAACACCTTGCAGAAACTGATGTGCATATAGGAGAATTCTGCTAGAGTGTGCCGACACCTTAGTCCTTTAGGGACACGGTAATGGTGCCGGGGCAACCCTTACGGAGAAGGGCATACTTATAATGGTCGGGGTAACCTAATGGGGGAGTTTTTGGTATAAGTCTGACTACTTAAAGATTATACGAGAACTCTCCTACCCCAACAGAATCAACATCCACTCGAGAGACTTTAATTGAGATAAGCCTGAGCTTAACGATATTAAGTTTTACCATTTACTTTTATTCTTTACACTTTTGTATGAGCTGTGTTCGAGAGATTCGAAGTTTGGTGCGCTCGCATCCTTAGGAACTATCTACCTGAGGGAGCCCCCATTACAGCCAGGCTGAAGCAATGCCGCTAGTGGTAGTTATTTATCGATTGTGCTGGGATTTCCATGGTCTGGTTAGGTGGAGTGGATAGGTGCTAAACTGTTGATGGACTTGTACTTTAGCTTTAGTGTTGGTGCTCGCTCACTGGAGTGGTTCATGGTACAGGAACAGAGGATCAGTATCTTGTATTTAGTTGCCTGTTTTTAGCAGGGGTAGCAGGGCCCCAGTTCCAGTGGTGGACCCCAGCCGGCATTAAGCTCCTGTTACGGAGGTGCTCGATCATTAGCCAGATTTTGGTGCGACGAGTATAAATAAACTTAGATTGAATTTGGACACCTGTACCTTAGAATTACATTCTCTTCTGCATTGCATCCTCCTGACCCTCTGAACCCTGATCCTGAGCCCCGGATCCCTGAGCCTTGTGCAACTCGCTTCGGTTGTATACCTGTTTCTAGATCTCGTCTCCGAACTCTTGCCTGTCCCTGTCGTGGTGTACCTTTGGCTACCCGACCCTTAGACCCTGTCCATTACATATATGAAGAATGTGTACCTGTATAAATAGGGGTTATCACCCATCTCACTTAATAGAATTAAGGACAAGAACTTCTACTAATCAACTTCATATAAAACTCCTTCTTGCTTAGTGTGCCTGCAGTATACTCTTTCTACCATATCATATTTTCATACACAGTTATTAAGATAGTGCTGAACTGTCCTCATTTGAATACATGAAATCTTTCCCATCCATATTATAAATATTTTCAGGCAAAATTCTATGAGCTGTATTAGTCACCTGTAACCACTTTCTATTATTAATTCTAATCTGTATACATATCAGCTTTGACTCATTAGTTTAAGTTGTTTTAGATCCCCCAGTAAAGAAATCTTATAAAACTAAATGATTACTAGTATATGAACACTACTTATCAAGCCTCGTTATAAATTTGCAAGCCATAATTGCGTGTCAGTCAGGAAACCACTTAATCCAGTTTTTTCCCAGCTGTGTGCACTCTGCTCCATGGCTTCTCATAAATCCAGTAGTCATTTACTTCATGTATTCAATTTTTTATAGTCATCTATAGTGATCCACTCTTCTAATCCAGACTACAATTGCTCTTTCTTCTGTACTAGTTAAGTGCTCCTTATCCTTAAGGCCAAGAACATGATTTGTGGAACCTTGCTTTCTGTCTTGTAAAGTTTCATCCTTTAGACTGTACTACTTTGCTGCTGCTCAAATACTTCCAATCTGCCTGGTCCACAATTCTTCTAAGACAGAATAAAAAGGCTTTTTCTCTTGGAGGATCAACTTACTAGCATACTGAACCTACATTTAAAACCTTATCAGATTTGGGATAATAGTTGTGATATAAGCTTTCTTCAAACCAGTGTAATACTCGCTATCTTACATGTGTAATTACCTAGTAATGGGTGGTTACACAGTGAAATACGTTAGCTATTATATATAACTGAAGTTTTATTAGAACCTACACATTGGCCTCTACATAAAAAAAAATTATTTTAGCATCGTTAGATAGATAGACTTCTAAAGTATACTCTAAAGAGTTTACAAAATATTTTTCAAGCTCTAATGACCTCTGTAGCCTGTTTTATGTACAAAAATATAAAATATGGGTCTGGACATCTTAACTGTGCATCAAGTAATTTGGAACAGGGGACGGCTTGGCAGCACAAAAAATGTACCTATGTTCAATTCCTAGTAAGGTCATACTATTTTTTTAATTGTTAAGCCACATGAGACATTAGGTAGAGTAATTTTTATTCAAATGATAATATGATATGAACACGTTTTTTTTAGAACCTACACTTTAGCTTTTTTTGCCAAGACAAGAAAAACACATTTGAAGTGTGGCAATCAGAAAACATAATTCCAAGTAAATCAAGTTTTAGTTTTCCTCCAACTTTGACATCCCACTACTTTATAAGAAAAATATTTAAAAATATTTTAAGTACATGGAAAATATCAGAAGGAAATAACAATTATTTCTATGTAAAGAAATCTAAGTCTAACCATAACTCTATGTGATTTTTTAGTATAGCAACATCCTAAGACTTACTCAATAACATTATATTACACCTATAAAGCATTGTTATTGCTTTAAACAATACATTGTTGTCAGGATTTTGTAACTTTTAGGCTTTAGGGGTTTTATTTTTAGTACTGTTTTATGATATTGTTTGTGTAACAAACCTTTATAGAAAAAAAATGCAACAACTTTAATTCAAAATACCACAAGAAGCAGTTGTCCAATTGAGATAGGATTTGGTGCTACTGATGCTTAGGAAGTGCAAGATATTTTTAGTGCAAAAAAATGCATTTTGGTATTTTTTACATTTTTTGGTTCAGAAGCTGCAAATTACAGTATATAAGACTCATGAATATTTTTTGAACTGATGAATATATACTCTACATGTCTATGAAGCTTTCTAGGTCAAAAACAATTGTTTGATGTTAAGTGCCTAAGTGTAGGTTCTAATAAAAACGCGTTCATATTATTATATGACAATATGATATGTGGCTTGACTAAATTAAAAATAACTATGCTGGGTCCAGGACTTGAACATCCATATACTTTATAAAATTATGGCTGAATGCCAAGGCATCCCCTGTTCTAAATTACTTGGTAGACAGTTAAAATGTCTGGAACCATATCTTAAAAACATTTCTTTTTCAAAAAAAAAATGCTAGAGCTTTTTGGCTATCTGTAGAACCTGATTTTAAATCAATAGGTCAGATGAGTGTGATATTATAAGTAGTTGAAGTAAAAATTATTTTTTTGTTGAATTATATTATTGTATAAAGAATATCATAAATCCTCAGAAAATAAGTAACAAAATTTAATACTAGAAAACCTATAGTAGATAACTTATAGCAATTGCCTTTTAGTAATTGGCAAAGATTTAATATAAAGAAGTATAGGATTAATGAATTATAAATCTTCAATACAGTACCTTTTATAATATTAACATCAAGTTCAGGTAATAAAAAACTCTATAAAGATATTAGCACCTATTCTAATAAGAATAATATTCTTGCTACAAGTTCAGAAATATAGTCACAAGTAGGCCAGATAATTGAGTAGTCAAGAAAAGCTCTATTGATTAAAGAGGGATTGTCAAAAATAAGAAAATATAGAAGATAGTAACCTTGGGAATCCAAGAATAAACATAGTAGAAAAATTATGTAAATAATATGTTTTTGCAAATTTTAAATGATAGCTATATACTCCACATAGTAAATAAATTTTTAATCAAATTACCTTATTTTTAAACTTTTTTATTATAGAAGAGAAGTGATTCCCCCATAGAGAAAATGAAAAAGTGTTTATCTCAAGATTGATTTTCTCAGATTGCCACTCTTCAAACCTGTTTTCCCAGTAACAACCATAAAAGCCCATGTGCAGGTTCTAACAACACCATACTCATATTGTTATCTAAATTAACTATGCAATTATGGTTACCATTTTGTACTTAGATAAGTAAGCCATCTTTCTAAAAATCAGTGCCAGCAATATTTCAGATTGTCCTATAAATATATTTTATACTTAGAAAACAATCATGAAAATTAATAAGGTGCATTTTTTACCTTGCTTGTAGCGGATTCAGTTCAATCCGTTAGGGTAACCAAGCACTTGTCATGTGATCTTGGGTTTATTACATTTGCAGGGGTGCCAGCTGTTATTAGTACGAGTACAGATATGATACCGGGAATACACTTACTGCCAAGAAACCGCGATTTTTACGGAGTACATAGTACATTCTGCCAAGGATAGGGTAATCATTGGGGCAGGTGACCTCTATGATCCCACATCCGTGGATCGCATTAAGCAGATTAGACTTAGTCGCGCAGCTCTTCAGGCGAAAGGGTTCCCACACACCTTCTTGTTACAAGGGTCAAGAGTGGAATGATAGTACAAGTCCGCTTGCACATCTCAAACGATCTCTCCATTCGAGTAGGGTTGCTCATAGCATAGTCTACGAGTACTGTACAGAACCAATACCAGTGAGCGACTCTAATTCCTCTTGCCTCTGTCAATCCCGAACTGATGTAGTCTACTCGTATCTGGCGGATCCGATGCACAGCACCCATTTCCTTACATCCACCGCATAAATACCGTAACCCTCTCCAGGCTCGCGCCGAGCGATGGAAGGCCTTTGTCCCAGCCTGAGCATGTGCGGCTCACCACCAGTTCTGACCAAAATCAACTTCCACACCCCTGCCCCGCACTTGGACTTGTCCGAGTACTCGAGTACCGGCCTTGTACAGTACTTGTACCAATTTCCTGACGTCTGGCCCTTGCACCCATCCCAGGACAAGGATCGTGGATGGTACTCGTACAAGTGCTTGCAAGGTCCACTTGAGGCTTCACTACCATTTCTTCTTCCGAGTTTTTGTCTGCGGAGAAGCCGATCTTGCTCTCCCCTCAACCGTCCGGTACGAGGTACAGTACTAGTACGGCACCCGAGTATATTCCCGAAAATTAACGTATCATACCGTCCGGCTCCTCCGTACGATAGTCTACACAATAGTCTACAACCAAACTCAGCACCGGACCGTACACAACCGCCAAGCCAGACCCGCAAACCTCCGAAAGAGCCCAAGGCCCAGATTCCACACCGTGCCGTCGCCTCCCCTCCTGTTCCCGGCTACCATACTTGCATTGACATTCCCAGACCAGCTGTATGCGGTCAGGTGGCAGAGATGTAGGTATCGTTATCGGCGAGGAGCGATGATGGGTTTACCGCAGTGATATGAAAGGGCTAATTCACTCCAAAGTGACGAAAAGCGTACCAGTTGGTCTGAAACGGGACTTTGCGTCCTCAAAGAACTACCGATAGGAGCTCGCAACC
Organism: Tuber aestivum; assembly: GCA_900010015.1. Taxonomy (NCBI): domain Eukaryota; kingdom Fungi; phylum Ascomycota; class Pezizomycetes; order Pezizales; family Tuberaceae; genus Tuber; species Tuber aestivum. The sequence continues at coordinate 43,290 of LN891206.1, forward strand.
TGAGCAGGTAATTCCTGTCTCTTTCCGTCGGCCTCCATCACTCCCTCATTTTTTTCCTTTTTGCTCCCACCCACACCGGAGCAAGCTCTCTCTCTCCATTCGATCCCGAGCAAGCGGAGGAGGGTTCAGTAAGCTACTGGTATGGTACCGTGATATCACAGTACGGTTCCGTACTCGCACATTGTCCTCTTGTCACTTGTCAGTTGTCAACATTCCCGGCCTTTGAGCCATCCGTCCAGGTTGAGGGGAAGGAGAAAGGTGGGTCCCCCAATTGGTCAAAACAAATGCGATGCGCCCAAAAATTCCCTTGGTGAGGGGTGGGTTATGACGTAGCACGGCGTTGAACAGCTCTTGAGCTGCACTGCGCCAGTATAGGCTGCTGCTGGTCTACCGTACCATACAAGTAACTTGACTTGAAACAATGCGATGACAGGATGGATGGCTTGCTCGCACCGTGCCCTATCCTTTTTCCCTTCCCTCCTTTCCCAGGCCAAAGGCCTGTAGCCTGGCATCCACAATAACAATTTGCAACCTTTGCCGCACCAACAAGCCATCCACTTGGGCCCGTGGAGGGCGAGGCATACGGTAATACCATGGCATGCACGAGAATGTACCAGGCCCGAACAATTACTTGTAACACACGAGCTATATAATTTAATCGTTTGCCTTGTCGCGTCCCGTCCCGGTACTGTACCCTACTGCAATACTGCCCTACTGTACGATATGCTCCGGTGTGCCCCGGCGATGGTAAGTGCCCTCACCACCCAAGTACTTGTAGTCCACGCCCGTACCGGCACAGTACCGTACCGTACAGTGAGCTTTTCTGCATTCCCTTGTTGACCACATCCAGCCTGATTCCACCAGCACCCAGTTCGGAGGGTAGAGGAGATACCCCCATTGCCGATCGCTCCACCTCTGTTCGGCTGGAAGGTGGTGGTGCCTGCCCAAGAGTCGACAATTTCTCGGCCGGCCAGCACTACGCCCACCCAGACTCCCGCGCCCCGCACTCGTAGTCCAGTCAGGAATACCGTATGGCACTGAACAGCAACGGACACCTTCCGCATCTCAACCCCCTTCCACTCTACCAGTTTGCCTTATTTCTTGCTCGCCGACTTACTCTAACTTGCTCGATCGCAGGAGAGAGGGATCATGGAAGTGCCCGGCAGCGCGTAGCTTATGTGAGGATATGAGGGGAGAGATGAATCAGGAGCCTAACCACCTCCACATCATATCATACCTCCCTCTCTCTCTCTCCCTCTTCCCCACTTCACATTTTGACTACGATGCTGCAACATTTCACAAATACGATATGCCATATAACTTTTCGCCCTTGCGCGCACCAAATGGGCCCATCGTTGTGGAACCGGTATCATACTAGATACATCGCGATTTCCCGCCCTAAAAGTCACTCGAGTCGTTCGACACCTGTGCAAGTCTCCATTCGGAATTAGAACGTCTCGGCAAGTGGCTTGAAAGCCGGGTGTTTGCTCACGCTTCCTATGTGATTTCGGTATGCGCGAGGATAGCGTTCAAAGTTGTGCGCTTTGTTCGGGGAGCAGGTTTCACGCTGCTCGGCCAACCCAGCTCCTTCCTGTCCCTCCTTCCTCGCCCACACCTTTCCTCCTCACCACCTTCTCCCACACTCTCTTACGCACACTCCCCTTTCCACCCCTGCCCTCCACCCCCCCTCCGCCCAGCGAATTACACTCCCTGCACTTCCTACGATTCCTTCATAAACCTCCACTGCCTCCGCCATCCCCCCCTCCACCTTCTTCCTCTTCCTTACAACTGGGGTCACAGCTTCATCAAGGACAATTCTCTCTCTCACTCAAAAAACGCAACACAAGCTCACAAGTTCACATTTTTGTCCTCCTTTGGAGACGCTCAGGCATGCATTTTCTCCCCATCCCATCGTCTTCTTATCACGGGCAACCGCCCAACCATAGTGTGCCACCTTAATGTTAAATTATGCCTTCAGTTACTTTCCTCCTCAGAATCAGTTTGTAACGACCTCAGAACAATGACTAAACTTTTCATCGGGTTCGTTGCGCGCATTTCCCTCACTTCTCCTACCCAATCTCTCGCCACTCTTTTCCTTCTCCTCGTACCCCAAAACCAAGCCGTCTTAACCCTACAGCCCCATTTGGCAACCTGCCACTACCCCTCTCAACCGCTGAACGAAATTAATCCCCAATAGAGGCCTCGCATGGCACACCGACGATAATTCCTTAAGGGCAAAGTTCGAAGAATATGGGTCTGTTGAAGAAGCGGTGCGACTTTGTTTTGCTTTCCCCCTTGATTTAGAGTCTCCGCTTCATGTTTCGGCCAGTTACTAACATCTTCCGTGTAAAGGTTGTCGTAAAGGATCGTGACACTGGCAGATCCCGCGGGTTCGGTTTTGTGAGATTCAGTAGCGATGATGATGCTACCACCGCTATGAATTCCATGAATGACATGGAGTGCGTACTTTCGCCCCCCAGTATCACTGAAGTTCCCCAACTAAGCTTCAACCCAACTCTCTAGATTTGACGGCCGCAGGATCCGCGTTGACAAGGCTAGCGATCGCCGCCAAGGCAGGTGTATTCCGTAATAGTCCTAGACGTCTACTGACTTGTTTTATAGGCGGTGGTGGTGGTTCTGGAGGTGGCTATGGAGGTGGTGGCTATGGAGGCGGTGGTGGTGGGGGCGGCTGGGGGGGGGGGGGGGGGGTATTGAGAACCTCGCACCCAATTCCATACCGAAGTTTCTATAATTGAGGTATAGTAGGATGAGAGTTGTGTGGGTGATAGCGCGTTTAATTCTTTCCAAACTGTAAACGAAAAAAAGTGGGGGATCAATGTCTTTCTTGTGTCACCCAATCTCTCCCTTTCTGGAGGCAATATCAGAATGCGATGCATTTTTTTTTCTTTCTAAAACAATAATGACTATCATGAAACAGCCCTCAACCCTCCAGCTCCTGTTCATCCTCGCTCCCCGGACCCCCTAGACCTGGACCAAGGTGTTTGACCTTATCCTCAGCCTCGATCGCGACAACACGGTGGAATAAACGACTAACATGACGATCATGGGCTGCTAGGCAAAGGCCTGTCAGCGACTTGTGTAGGTTGTACAGATATTCGCGGTTTTCACCCGACGGCCCCCGAGAGTTGAATATGTGGCGCGCAAGTTCGTCGAGCCCCGGGATACCTTCACGTGCGATAAATTGCGGGTTTCCGGGTGTCCCTATATAAACCAACGCCTTGATCGGAGGGACATCCGGTTCGGACTGAAATCAAGCGGAGGTCAGCACTTTGTCTCTTCCCCCGCAAACTAGATTTACTAGAGGAATTATTGGCTTCGCTGAGAACGCACTGAAAACACCTCGATGTCGTTGCGGACACTGTACCCGTTTATTTCCCGAATGTTTAGCTCCCTATCACCATGGTCAGCCATCCCGAAGAGATTTGAGAGAAACCCTCTCTTGAAATTTCATCATTTTTCGTTCATTTTCGTCCCTCATACCTCATTACGTCTTCTACTCGATTGGCTTTAATCCTGAAGGCCATGCCCCATACCTGGTCGTCGTCCTCAAAATCCTTGTAATTGTCAGTAGGCCACACGACCGCACATAACGGATCCATCGCATTCACATGATCGTTCAGCGTCTTCCAATAAGATCTCTCGATCAACGTAACCACTCGCCCTGGTCTAAAGATGTTATGGTCAATGTTCAAGAATGATGTCTCCAGGAATCAATGGTCAAGGCGTTCCATAATAACGGATAATGTAGAATCTGCACATACGCCTCCGGCGTCCCACGGTGGTCCTCGCTAGGTTCACCCGGTCAGCCATCTCCCATCTCGCCTCCCCCTCGCTCGGGTCCGGGACCCATATGCGGGCGCCGACCACAAGGCCCGAAATGCCAATATCCGTTATTTCCCTCCACTCGCCGTAACAGTGCGGGAATTTGAAACGGGGAAGACATGCTCCTTACCTAGATTGCCAAAACCTCCTCACAAAGCCTGCCACGGTGAAAAGAAAAAGAGAGAAAAAAGAGTTAGAACAAAAAGTTTCAACTCTAACGGTACCCATCAAACAAGGATCAGACTAAGTACATAATAGACACCCGGACATCAGTCAGTCAGTACTCGTACACATACTAGGTTACCCCTCGAGTAGGCCATTCCCACAAATCCAATTCCAAGCGTCCGCAGGGAAGCGCATGCACCCACCAGCTTGCCTTTAATGTAGCCCGGGACCTGACGGTCTACAAACATTTGGTGTGAGTATAATTGAAAAACTCAAGCGTGATATGTGGTACACATCGCAAATCATCTCACCATAATCTGGCGGTGGCTTCCAGATGAGGCTTCTAAATCGCGAGCCCGGTATTAGAAAAAAAAACAGACCAACGAGAAGGAAGCTACATCTATCATGATAGCAATATTCTTCCCCCTTCTATGAGAATTTTCCCCTTCCAATGCCCCGTTGCCTTACCCATATCCGAACAGCCAGAATTCATTCGAATGGTTCATCCGATGTGGGTTCGATGCCCTTAGTTGAAACAAATAAAAACAAAATAAAAAGGGTAAAAAAGCGCGGTGCTTTGCTGGCGGGAGAGACGAGTGTCGAGGAAGGAAAGAAAGAATCAAGGGAATCGCGCAGAACTTTCTCTGGGCGGCTGAAAAGCCAATTACCAAGCCACAGCTGACAAGCCAATGCCCACCCCTGTCGCCAGAATATCCTCCAGAAGCCCCACCAGGACTCACCAGCGCTCCCGCTATCATCACTCACTCAGCGCTCCGTTTGGTATCCAGCTGCGCCAACCATCTCCCATCTTACCGCTTAGTTTCTCCTGCAACCTCTGTTTCCTCCTAATCCTCTATCCTACCACCCACACACCCTATCTCGCGATTTTTCCCTTGCTCATCCTGTCACCGAGGCTAATTCTCGTCTGCTACTATCGAGCTCGATCAGCCCCCGACCCCGCTAACGCGCGAAGATATATTCCGGCACCAAAAAATGGCCTACTACAACTCAAACCCCGATGCTCTCCCAGCGTAAGCAAGTTTCTCGCAGCTCTTTTCTATACCGGACACCATTCTGCCCTTCTATTTGTTCACTTCTTTGATATGGGAGGCCCACTAACACTCTCTACATCATTTCCACAGCCATGCAGAACCGGAGCAAGTAAGTTCCAACCCCCATCTACCCACCACCACCACTTTTACTCCATCTTCCGACCAACAACTTGCTCACGTTACCTTTAATAGGCCGCACAAATGATGAGCGGTGGGTACGACAACCGCCCCCCTCCGAGCCGCCCACCTCCAGCGGGAGCAAATTACGGAGGTGGTGGCGGTGCGAAGCCAATGTCCCCCCGCCCAGACCCGTACCGGCAGCAACAGGGGTTCCCGCAGGGACAGCAGGGGTACAGTCAGCCTCCGCCCGGGCGACCCCAGCAGTTCCAATCCCCACCTCCGGGACAGTTCGGCAGTCCTCCGTCCGGACACCTCGGGCAGCGACCTCCGCCAGCTTCAAGACCTCCGCCTACTCCCGCCCCACCACAGGGGGTCGACCCGACGTTGTTCCCGCTATTTAAGGCTGTGGATAAGGATGGTTGGTTACTGCTTCCCCCGTATCCCTAATACTCGCCTGCGTTTTGGGCTCACAACGGGATTTTGAATGTAGGCAGTGGACAACTTAGTGAGAAGGAGCTTCGAGCAGCACTCGTCAATGGGGACTGGACTTCCTTTGATCCTCATACTGTTCGTATGATGATTAGGTTACAATTCTTTCCCCCTCCCGACGAGTTGTCTGCGGTTTATATTGACAGCACATCCACAGGATGTTCGACACTGACCGTTCCGGTACAATCGGCTTCAATGAATTCTGGTAGATCCCCATTTCTCCCCCAATACATACAAACTACTAACACACCCCGCAGCGGTCTCTGGGGCTTCTTAGCCGCCTGGCGCTCCCTCTTCGACCGCTTCGACGAAGACGGCAGTGGCAATATCAGCATCCAAGAATTCTCCAACGCTCTAACCGGTATACTTTTTTCTTCACCCTTATACATCTCTCTCATTTCTCTTACATATTACCAACCTCTAAACATGTTCCTCACGAATAGCGTTCGGCTACCGTCTTTCACCACAGTTCGTGCAACTACTTTTTAGGTCATATGACCGAAGAGGTCAGGATTCCTCGCCTCAAACTGCTGTCCAACAAGGTGGGGACGGTTGCTCCCTGATTTATGTGAGACTAACGTGCAGGAGCTAAAGGGCAAGAGGCCATCTCTTTCGACTTGTTCGTGCAGAGCTGTATCAGTCTTAAGCGCATGACGGAAGTATTCAAGAAGTACGACGACGATCGAGATGGGTAGGCTTCCTCCTTCCTTGCCCAAATGTCTCACAGAGTAGCTAACCCAGAGTAATAGATACATCACCTTGAGCTTGTAAGCCCCACACTTCCCCACCCCCCGCCTTCAGCTCCAAGCCGATACGCTAACGCGCTTTCCCAACCCTCCAGCGAAGAATTCCTAACCGGTATGTGCTTCACCCTCCCCGACATAGTTGAATAATTTATTCCCTCCCTACACACCCACCTACCCACGATACAACAATTATAACAATGACTTATAACTTGGGATATAATAATAATTTCAAAACATGTACAGAAATCCTCCGGCAACGTTGATATACCTATCGATCAGATTAATCCCCCTCACTTCCTCCCTCAGGCCAAAAAATATATATATATATAAAAATCGAGTCAGTCAACAAGATCTTGGAAACTCGGGATAGACAGTCATCAAAGTTTTATTCACCTATGACTAACCATCTTTTCCTCTCTTCATCTTCCTTTCCGCCATACGTCAGTTTGCCGCTTTCTGTCTTGTGGGGGTGAAACAGGGAGAAGAGGGGGGTGGTGAAAAAAATGAAAAAAAAAACCTTATCCTCACATCTTACTTGAAAAAGAATCTACTCTCCTCGCCCCTATATATACCCGCCTGCCACCCACCTTCGCTTTTATGAACTCCCCATTTATCCCCTATCATCTGTTTCCTCGCCTACCTACCAGCCCTGCCCTGTCCCACCCCGCAATTCCAGTCGGAAATTATTGCGTCCACTTTAAAAAGAAAAGCAATTTACTATCATTGAACTACCGCAAGCTAAGCTTTGGAGAAATGGGGGGGTGGAATAAAAAGGAATTCCATAAATATAGCACGATACATGCCCTTGCTCAATCATCAATCCGTGAGCACTCGACTATCGTATTACTCATGTGCATGCTAAGCTATACACCAACCCATCCACCATCCATGTAGTCCAGTCCAGTCTACTATCTAGTAATTATATCCCAAGACAAGAAAATGAAGAAAAAACATCCCAATCCCAAATTCACACCCCCTCATGCTCATCCTCCCCAGTCTTCCTCCTCCGGACTTTCGCGGGCTGGGTGGAGTTCACCTGCCTGCTCAAATAATGCTTCCGAATTCCCAACGAGAAGAGGAAACAACAAGCCGAGACGGCGAGGAAAAAGTCCCACATAGTGCTCAACCCCCGCGCATATGCATCCCTCGCCACAGCCCTCTCTGCCGGCTCCAACGTCTGGACAAAGCCCACAGAGGAAGCGGCCGAGTGGCCGGAAATAGCATCGAGGACTTCGTCAGGGAGGCGGCCGCCCGCAAGGTCGTGTGACTGGGATTGCATCGAGTTCTGGAATACAACTAGGCCGATGCAGATCGCCAGGGCTGTGCCCAGAGTGCGCAGGAAGGTAAAGGCAACGGTTGCGGTGCCGACATCGCGGTGGTCGATGTTTGCGTGGATAGCTATGAGCGGTGATTGAAAGAGGGGCCCGCAGCCCATGCCCGCTATTATTTGGTAGATCACTATTTTGTCCCAGCCGCTGGTCCTATCGAGGTCTATTATGAGGCCGGCTCCTAGGGTCATCATTGTTACGGCGGCCCAGATTACCTGGCGGATGTTAGTTGCGGCAGGAAAAGTCGGAATGCGAGCTATAGTTGATGACTTACTTCTTGATAGCGTCCTACAGACCCCAGTTAGCACATGGAATACCAATGCAAACGGGGTCGAGACGAAAGACTTACCGGTCCGGGCAATTATCAATCCACTAATAGCAGAAACGACTGATAATGCCATAACATATGGCAACACATACACCCCCGCCATCAAAGCCGTGTCTCCACGAACCGCCTGGAAGTACCTACAGGTACATTAGCCCAACTCCCCTCACCGGAAACCCCGCATATCGCAACCTACAGAGGAATGAAGTAGCATCCCGCAATGAAGATGAACCCATGAAGTAATCCAACCTAAAGACACTATCAGCGCCCACAAAAAACATACCCAAATTATAGACGCACGTACAAAGTAAGCGCAGGCGTTAGTCCGGTTAGTGAAAAGCTTAATAGGCATAATCGGCAATTTAGCCACCCTCCACTCAACGTAGACAAAAGAGCACAATATCAGAATTCCAAACAGAATAAAGCATATCACGATCGGCGAGTCCCAAGGATGGGAAACGCCGCCGAATTCGACGCCCAGGAGGAAGAGGACTGTGCCGGAGGCGACAAGTGCGATTCCTATCAAAACATATCGTCAGCAAATAAAGTGCAAAGATACGCAAGCACAATTCTACCCATGGACTGATGAGCAAAAGGGGAAATTTAATCTGTAATTACCAAGCCAATCCACTCTCTTTAACCCTTCCTTCACCGTAATCTTCGGCGATTGCAGGTGGAGAAGACATATCAAGCTACTCATTGATAAGACTGCAATTGGCACATTTATCCAAAAGCACAGTCTCCATGTAACCTTCTCAGTGAAAACTCCCCCAAGTACCGGCCCAATGGCTGATGCGAAGGCCCACGTTAACCCAATGTAAGATAAGTATACGCCACGCTCCCTACGCACGTTTAGCGACCAGCTCTATTGCGGGACATCATGTATGATGCTACCTAACAGCGATAAGGTCGGAGATGGTGACGTTAACGAGACCTAATTGACCACCGGCTCCCAGGCCTTGTAACACACGGCCCGCGAGCAGCATTCCTAGGTTTTGGGCTGCTGCGCAAAGGATGCTACATACTGTCAGACAAGTAATAACACCAGAGTAGATTGTAGTAACGGGTTAGGAACTAACCTTCCAATGAGGAATATTGTTGCTGCAGAGAGGAGGACTGGCTTGCGACCCCAGATGTCGCTACAGAGGGGTTAGTAAACGTTTTACAATTCATAAGCCAATGGATAGAGGCCCACCTGAGTTTACCCCATGCTGGCATGAATCTGTGGAGGTTAGTCTAGCTTCTCCCGTCGTGCGGAGCTGTAGGAATGTCGAAAAGCAAAAACTTACGCAGCCGAAGTCAACAAATACCTACTCGTCCCAGCCAGACAAAGTCAGTTTCAACACCTCAACACCAACGACAGATGCACAGCGAAAGGGATAATAGCATACGAGCTACCAATCCAGGTGTATCCAGTAGCACTATTGAATTGCGCAGCAATAATCGGAATCGCTGTGGTAACTACCCGCCAACCCGGTAAATCAGTAACCAATCCCAAGCAGAAAAAAAAAACCCCCAATCCAAATAATTATGCGACAAAAAGCAACATACTGATTGTCTGATCCAACGCCGCCAGAAACACACATAACTATCTAACACAACCCACGAATCAGCACATCACTTTCTGTCCCCTTCTCTTTTCCCCATACCATCTCGTTCACCCCAACTCAATCCAACCCGCAAAAAAATGAATCAAAAGAAAGGCAGAATCTCATACACAGAGGGCCAGAACAATTATAGCCTTCCTCCTATGCGACAACCCCTCCTGCTGCCCTTCCGGGGCCAAAGCGTGCGGTGTAGCTGCAGCGTCTGGAGCCACGCCAGCCCCGACAGCCACCTCGGTGGCAGCAGCATTCTCATCACCTTCTCTAATCTCGATGCCACTACTATTCTGGCAATCTTGAAACTTCTCGCTATATGAGAAAGAGGGACACAATCTCGAGCCAGCAGACGCCGAATTCGTCTCTGTAAAATTCCCGGTGCGTGGAACAGCTGTTGCTGCGCCACCCGGTGCCGACCCTGCCGAGGAGCGGAGGTTAAAAGATTCCTGCGCCGTAGGGGTTTGCGGGGATATGGCAGTGGACTGCTCCTCCCGGGTAACAGCTCTCTCAAGAGCCATTGGGGGGGATGTATGATGAAAGAGAGAGTGTTTTTTCTGTCGTCCTTTTTTACCTTGTGTTTTGCTCTGTGTTTTTTTGGTCTGGGTGGTGGTTGAGAAGCCGGGTACCAGGTGGTAAGGGCCGTATGCACTGTACCTATGGGACGATATGGACTGGGTTGCAAGCCCTCTCCCCCTATCCTTAGTATTGAGAGAGGGGTGGGGACGCGAGAATAGGGACACACTAGGGCTCGCGATAGATATTGTAGTAATACCTGTATGGCCATCCCGTGCCGGTATGCATATGGGTCAGGCTGGGGGCGGGCAGTCAAGCAAGCAAGTCCAGTGAGGCCGGTGTGCCGGAAGCAACCTGGGCTAACCACAAATAGCAAATAAACTCTGAGAACATAAGCCACAGCACAAATCATCATGGTACCGGTAGGGCAGAAGTAGGCATAACATACGGCAAGCCAAGACACGCCGGTACTGCATTACCGGTATACCGTACCCTGTACTGGAGTAATATCACTCACTCACCCGCTCTTCCCTCCAACCACACCGCCATATGTACTGAGTACTCGAGTACCCTACCCTCCCTACCACTACCGCACTCGAATGCTCGCGATGTCACCCGTACGGTACAGTACAGTCCGCTCTCCAAACTCCATTTCCCTGACTTCAGGTACGGTAGCCCCATCGTACACTACCCCTATGATAGAGTCCACCACGTTTTCGCCTCCTCGCCGGTACCCTAGCAAGATCCCTTCGGCGTTGTCCGTGGAAACCCTCCTCCTCCTCACCCCCAATAGGGTAGTACGGTAATCGATCACGTCGTTACAAGTCTGTGTACCAATAGCGTGCTCGTGCAAGCTTGGCGCGCTGCACGTGTCGGCACAAATACCGCCCAGTACCATACCGGTAGTCAAGTAGCATCTGTAAGGAAGCGGCAGTTTAATGGGGGGGAACGGCTTACCAGTACTTAGGTACTCGAGTACGAGTACCCTATTATCTCGAATTATGGTTTTTCGCCAAGACCGGGCGTTACTTAAGTTGGGCAGTGCTGGAAGTCTGAAATAGTCGCTCCAATGTTGCTAGTTTACACAGTAATCCAGGGTGGATTTTAGGTGTCTACTGGAGTACTAGTACTCGGGGGTGTATGAAAGTGGTTAACATTTTGTGGCGCAGTGTGGCACCATGTGGCAAAAGTATATAGGGATAGTGACGTTTTCAAATAGCAGACTTGGATCGATTATCCAGAGCAACAATTTCACAGCCATGAAAACGCGAGGAACACACAGCGATTACCATCAAAGCATTTATCGAAAAGAAACAACCTGCGACGAACGTCTTCGCATAGTGACTCTCCGTGATCACTTCACTGAAAGGGGTTCGCCTACTCCATGGAAAGAGATCGCAAGAGAGGTGGGAGTTGAATGGCATACCTGCCAGATGATCTATTTGCGGACGAAGAGGCAAGGATCACCTTCCAACTGAAAGCGTACTGGGCGGCCTCCTACTCTAAAGGAGGACGATGTTCAAAACATTGTTTCCTATACCACTCGTGACCGCAATACAAGATGAATGCCATGGGAGGAAATTAGTACCAACCTTGGTCTCTCATATTATCCAAGTCATATCCGAGATATCCTTGCATCACAAGGATATCGTAAACGTACCCCTCACCGCAAGTGGGGAATAAGAGCTGAAAATCATGAAAAGTGAGTCCAGTGGTGTCAGAAAAAGTTGGGTTGGACCTATGATAATTGGTTATTCACTGTTTGGTGTGATGAGTCCTTCTTTTCTACAGCTGGTTTTGGCAGTCATCTACCAGGTATTAGAAATGCCGAGGAGGAATATCATCCTGACTGCTTGGATGAAGTATGGGAGTGTCACGAACTGTGACTAAGCAAGGCAGATTTCACATAGCTCGGACTTCCGAGTTATAGGTATGTTGGGATTTCACATAACGCACATTAGTGCACTATAGGTTATTATGTTTATGGTGCCATTCACTTAAAACATGTACCTGGCTAGGTGCAACATGTAACGCTCAACCCTGTATGTAGCTAGCCCATACCCTAATTTCCACATCCAATGAAAATTTTTAACTTCTAGTTTTAACAACATCAAATAATTAATACAATTTTATCTGCTTTCTGTAACACTCTCGTATGAACAATCTAAAGTACCTTTATTCCACCCCCACATCTAAGGCCCTTGTACTAATCCGACGATGGGATTTGTACTTCTTATGCACCAGGCTTTCATATTCTGGTGATGCATAGACAACACCATTCTGATAGGCATCCATAATCCGTACAGTCCTTGCATGATATTTCCAAATAAGACTAGGAGGTATTGATGCAAGAGCCTCTGGAACTAGGCGCTGGAGTGACTCAAAGTTATACTCACAATGTTGTTGTGTATAACGCTTCACAGCCCCCCAAAAGTATTCAATAAAATTGATCTCACAGTGGAAGGCTGGATAAAATACAACCTTGTGCCCAGCTTTTTCAATTGTCTCTTGCAGTTCAGACTTTTGTGCTTTAAAATCAGGCTGGGCAGCCAATAAAGCTCGTGCACAACAGGTTCCACCTCGAAGACAAACAGGATTTGGTTTTGACCCTTTAGAATTTTTGGCTGGTATTGAACACTGAGCTCGAAAGTTTGGCCTATCGTTAGGCCAAAGTCCTCTTTCAATGAGAACTAACTTTATACCTTTAGGGATTCCACTAGGAAGTGTCATAGACTGCATATAACCACCTCCTGGTTCATGCTTATTCTCTACCCAAGTGTCTCGCATGACCTTTTTATTGAGTCCTCCAGGCTCGAGGTTCATTTCGCTTACTCTTAAAGCATCATCGGCGAACTTGAGATGATTTTTTGAGTTATCAAAGGCAAAGAGCGCCTGACATCCAGGAAATTCAGCTTCAAAGACTGGGATTGCCTTCTCAGTTACTTGCGCTAATAAGCGCTCACTGGTCCACCATACATCTCCCCCGCAAGGCAAAATTACGCATGCATCTCCTCCACCAAGGCGGCCAGTAGGAGTTAAGAAATCTGACACATGAAGGCTCTTCCCGCGTCCTTTTTTCTGTAGTGGTTGATGCTCTTGATGTATCCAGAGGTAATGTAGACCATCATTGGCATTAAATGTGCATTCGTCTTGCGTAACAAATACAAGAGGCTGCATAACACCAGATGTCAACTCTAGATTTGGTTCAGTGTCGAGGTTCTCATTCCAAGCAATCAAACAATTCTTATACGAGTCTAACTGAGGGAGAAAGACCTCATCACGGTACTGTTTGATATCGGATCGCTCATGGCCGTCATTGTATACAGCCTTCCGGTATTCTTTCCACTTAAATCCGAGCTTTTTGAGCCATCGCCTTGCGGTAGAGGAGGATATGGCCTTTTCAACCTCACGTGCCAGATTGGCAACTGATCGGTTGCTTATCTCTTGATTGTTGAAATGCCAATACTCAGTTACTGCTCGGGCTAAACCTCCTGCTGTCAATTCTTTAATTTTTGTTAGTATTATAATATTATACTAGTACTACTTCTAGTATGTACCCATCAAAATTTAAATACTACAATTATGGAATTGAACTTACTTTCTCCCACCAAATTGAGATATGTACGAACGAAAAGTATGGTCTCAGCATCCTCTAACAGGCTTACGATCCTGTGATGATTTCCTTGCTTAGGCTTTTCGATAACTCGCCTCTTAACCCACATAACCTCCTGCCTCATAATTCTGCAACAGACCCAATTGCCCCATCCACCCCCTGCGGCAACACGTCTAGCAAGCACTTTCCGGCTTTCTAGTTCTGGAATATCTCCTGTAAATAGATCAGGTCCCGCCAGTGCTCTTTTCTCTTGCTGTGCTTGTAGCTTGAGAAACAAATATACTTGGTAATGCCAAGTATAATATAAACCATTAACTTTTGGCTTCTTTGATTCTAATCTCAGGACCTTTGCAATGGTCTTCATTGCTGACTTCAGAACTTTTAGTCGTGATGCTGATGGCATAAATTTTTGCCCTGGCCGTTTTGGCCACTTGCTTAAAGCCTTTTTGACAGTGTATTGTGCTTGGTCAAACCCAATCGGAATTGTAGAGGGGCTTGGAGCCTCAGCCTGATCCATTTCTCCTGAAGGTATTTCACTCTCCATAGTACATGTATTTGTACTGGATACTGCTAACTTGGCTGCTCGTAATCGTGCACGATACTTGCGTACTCTTAAAGTTGAGGCGGCCACTAGATTCTATTTATTAATATCATAATTGCAAATAATACTTGAATTTCTACTAGGAAACTTACCATTTCTTGAAGATAGGCTTATAGAGGAGGAACTAGAACCAAGTCGCACAGGAGGCGTATCAAGATTTTGAGAAACCTTTGCCTGTCGTAGTCGCTCTCTCCGTGCTCGACTGCGGAGTGTAGAGGGATTAACTTGATTCAATGGTGTGAGTGGCATGCCTGCATTAAAGGCAGTAGCAGGATTCGACATTGGTGGTTAATATGGATCTCGTAGGTTTTAATTACTGAGCCTGTATCTTGTCTTTATTTTATAGATAATTAAACAGACTATCTGGACTACCTAACTGTAGACCTGTGAATTAATCTATTATTCCAGAGATAAAGTAGTTACAAAGAAAAGGTAAAGTTTGCCAAAAGATACTGGAATTAGGGTATGGGCTGGCTACATAGAGGATTGAGCGTTACATGTTGCACCTAGCCAGGTACATGTTTTAAGTGAATGGCACCATACCTGTTCGTGACTCACAGTTGTGAGTCATATGATGTTATGATTTTAACACATGACTCAGACTTATGAGTCATGGGTTTCACTCAGGTGACGCAAGTTGCGCACCTGACCTGGTTATTATGTTTTGATTGGTTTTAGACATGTTGCGTAGCGACTCATAGGAGTCGTCTGATGGATTTCGCATGACTCATGGTTATGAGTCCTAGGGTTCGCGTGACAAGAGGTATGAGTCACGATAAGTGAAGAGCTACTATATAAAGGGGTCACTAGGACCCTGAGTATGAGCTCTTCACATATTCTTCTTGTTTATTTCCTACCTTCAAGTTATTATCAATAAAACCTACCTTTACGCTCTTTAAGATTTATCTTAAGAAACCCAAGAATTGTCTTTCCTCCCACGAGGAGAGATCAAGTCCTAATCAAGGACTAAGAAGAAGAATAAGGAGATAGGCACGAACACGGTACTAGTTGTAGGACTGGACTATCGGGATCGCGTAGGTACAGGCCTGAGAACTATCACCTTACATCTAGAGAAGTACCGTTACCTGTTGCTAGGACCTACTCGGTAGGATTCTTAACAGGGAGTCAGGATCAACAGGAGTTATGATTTGAGGTGGGTTTTCTGGACTCGGATGCTTGAAAAGTGATTTGGTTTTTGTTGATGGAAAAGTTACAATAAACTCTGAGATTTACACAGTTCAGATACTTGATCCATATCTGATCCCATTCTGGCACAAAACCTGTGAAGAGTATGGCTGGACACAGGTGGTGGAAGATGGGGCTCCAGGGCATAAGAAATATGCTACTAAGTTGCGGTTGAAAAATGGAGTAGAGGTTCTTCCCTGGTGTCCACAGTCACCAGACCTCAATTTGATTAAATCTTTATGGCGTGATATGGAGTCTTATTTGGGTAAGAAGTATGGGAGGATTTCTGATTTGAATGTATTAAAGCAGGCTTTAACAGAGACATGGAATCAGATTGGTTCACAAAGGCTACATGAGTTGATTAGATGTATGCTTGACCGCCTTAGAGCAGTCATTGCAGCGAAGGGAAAAGCAACACGTTTCTAGTTACATCTGATCTAGTTGGTTTTTGTTTATTTGTTTTATCAAGGTCTTTCATTATATGAATATGTCTTATTTCAAAGATCTATGTACCGGTACTTTAACATGTACCATGACCTGGTGCCACATGTGCCACAAAATATTAATCACTCTTATGCACCCCTGAGTACATGTACAACAATGCAGCTGAGTGTGATATAATCACTCATTTGCAAGGGTTCGGATGGTGATCAAACAAGGGCCACACACTAGTGGGTGAAGCATTACAGAGTAGACATCTAAAATCCATCTCTTAGTTACAAGTACTCATACTATGTGAACTGGAGGATTGGATGGACCATTTCAGACTTCAGGCACCGTCCAACCTTAAGCAACCCGCGGTCTTGGCGAAAACCCCCAACTCGAGATAATACGGTACAAGTCGACTACTCATGCTTAAAATAAGTTATGGTACAAGTATCTGGCATGAACCGACCGGACACCAGGGAGGTCCGGGGGGCTGAAAGATGTTTGCCAAGCACACTAAATTACCCCTGTAAATAGTGAAAGCAGTTAGCACAGAAGTAATCAAAAACGGGGAAATTTAATCAAAAAGTGAGTATTTTCACAGACCATGCCAGCGGCATATTGGTGAGAAGTATCAACACTGTTAAATGTTGTGAATACAAACAAACAGTAAAATTTAAAAAAAACATTACTGGTAAGTAAATTTTTCCCAATACAAGCAAATCATGAATGATCACTCACTTAAGTATACAGATCAATGGAAGCCCAAAAGTGGGAATGTGTATCATACAAACAGCATTGTGCAGTTCCAACATTACAATTTTCAGTTAACTGGACCTACCAACAGATCGCTGAAGAGCAGAAACTAAGTGTTAGTACGATTCTTGACATCTGTCAAGTACCTTCTACTCCCTGAAAGCCTAAGGGACAACCCTTTTCCCATGATACTCTCACCCACTGCTGACTAGTCACTACAGCGACTATGAGTGCTGCAAGTCGGAGAATGCCCCTCACTGAGGTAGCAGCAGCATGTGGTGTTCAAGCATGTAAGAGGACCCTCCAGAAAGCATTCAAAATGGAAGGATATGCTCAGAGGGTTGCACAAAAGAAGCTGTTCCTAGATGAACGGAAGCATAGATTACGCTTGGAATTCACAATGGCTCACTAGTATTGGATGAAGGAGGATTGGCACTGGGTCATTTGGACTGATGAGTGCTATGTCTGACTCTCAGGCCATTCAAGTCAGGTTTGGGTAACCTGGGACCCTGGGACGGAGTATGATAATGATTATCTGCTCTTAAAGTTTACTAAGTGTGACACCATTATGGTATCAGGAGACATACTAGGAGGAAAGAAATGTAAGCCTGTTCTCTGGGATAAGGATAATTGGGGAACCATTACTTCTAAACGTTATGTTGATAATATTCTTATCCTAGTACTACAGCCATTTTGGGCACAAGAGAGTGAGCATACTGCTTATCCTTGCTGGCTCATAGAGGATGGTGCCTCTGCACACCGGACACATCATACTTGGTGGATCCGGGAGCAATATGGTATTCTCAAGCTTAACTGGCCACCTGCTTCCCTAGATCTGAACCCAATCAAAAATGTTTGGTGCCTCTTGAAGGATAAGTTGAATAAGAGGCATCCACGGCCCTGGGGATTGGATGAAATAGGGTAGGCAATAAGGGAGAAGTGGAATCATATTTCAGAGATTCATCTTTTCACTTTCAAGTTTGTTGATTCAATACCTGAATGAATACAGGCCATTATTACTACATCTGGGGGCCATCCTTGCTGGTGAACTTTGTCATTTTAATCTTTTGTATTATTATTTTCATTATTATTTTACTTTTTAATATATATTTACATTAATTTTTTTACAAATTTAAGTTGTATGAAGAATATTCACCTTTCTTCCCTTTTTGACTACTCCTGTACTAACTGCTTTTACTATTTACAGGGTGAATTTAGTATCCTTGGTAAACATCTTTCAGCATCCTGGACCCCCCCTAGTGTCCGGTCTGTTCATGTCAGATACTTGTACATTGGTGCCTCATGTAACAATGAAGAAAAACCAAATGATCGCAACTCCAGCCTACAAGCCCGAACACAACCATGGCCCCGAAATTGAAAATTGTGACCCGCTCAATAGCGAAGAAAGAGAAAAGGGAATAGAGAACTGGTTTGTAACGTGTTCACGCCGGGGCGCTAGTCACGCTGCTGTGTACAATAGGAGCTGAGTGTTTCTCTACCGGAGAAAAACAGTTTGGGCTCACTAAGGGAGGCTTCGGTGGTGTAGTAGGAGAATAGAGATAACCGTTCAACCGAGTATATTAGAATACTATCTGTCGAAGTCTGCCGTTTCCAGAGTGGAGAGCGGCGGTCTTTTTAAGTACATGTGTTTGAGTACGATCATGAATTCTCACTCATGTTCTTACTCAATCAAAGCATAAAAATAAGCAAGTATCAATCGATACTTAAAACAAAACATAAAACAAACTAAGTATCAATCGATACTTAAAACAAACATAAAACAAACTAAGTATCAACCGATACTTAAAACAAAACATAAAACAAACTAAGTATCAACCGATACTTAAACAAAACATAAAACAAACTAAGT
>LN891206.1:61942-82298 GCA_900010015.1 Tuber aestivum
ATACTTAAAACAAAACATAAAACAAACTAAGTATCAATCGATACTTAAAACAAAACATAAAACAAACTAAGTATCAACCGATACTTAAAATAAAATATAAAACAAACTAAGTATCAACCGATACTTAAAACAAAACATAAAACAAACTAAGTATCAACCGATACTTAAAACAAAACATAAAACAAACTAAGTATCAACCGATACTTAAAACAAAACATAAACCAAACTAACTTTAACCGAGTACCAGCTCCGGTTACATGGTTAGTCTGAGATTGTGATAAGGAAAAGAGGAGCTAATATATTTGGAACCTCGATCACATCATAGGCAATGGTGGCGAAGGCTATGGGTGTCCATCGGCATACAGTTACATGAATCACGCAGGGTACTTATGAGAATGCAATAGAAAACAAGGGGAATAGAGATCCTCTTGCCGATGAGAATCTCCACACCAAGAAGTGAACTGGATGACCCCAGAGGTTTGGTGTTGCCGAGTAAGAAAGGGTGGTCCAAATTGCAATAAAAGATGCATCAGCTTGCCACAAGTCATTCACTCTTCTCGCTTGAGAGTGTTCTTTCAAAATTAGCAATATTACAGTTGCTGGAATTCTCAATGCGGCAGGGTATAAGCAGTGTATTCCCTGGGAGAAACCATTTCTCACTGAGCCTAATACTCAAAAAAGGCTTGGCTTTGTCCTCGCTCATGCCTTGAAACCAATTGAGGGGTATCGGAATAGCTGGATCTGGACTGATGAAATGTCCCTTATTGTCAGATCACATTATGGTCCAGAGAAAGCGTGCTACAAAGGACAGATGAGGAATACCATCCAGACTGCATTAACTTAAAGTGGCCAGGAGAGACCACTGTGATGTTTTGGGGAGCGATCATGTATGGGATTCCTCTATGTGAATGCCCATTTTTCATATGGGAGAAAGAAAGTGTGGAGGAAAAGGTCGAAGCAGAAGTGATTCTGAGGCA
This sequence comes from Tuber aestivum, assembly GCA_900010015.1. Taxonomy (NCBI): domain Eukaryota; kingdom Fungi; phylum Ascomycota; class Pezizomycetes; order Pezizales; family Tuberaceae; genus Tuber; species Tuber aestivum. The sequence continues at coordinate 62,920 of LN891206.1, forward strand.
GGAGAATATACGAAAATTGAGAGAAGGAATGAGAGGGGGCGGGAGGAATTGGAAAGGATAATTGTTGCAGGTAAATATTATCTACCAAATTGGATAAATTTAGATGGTAGCAAGAAGCAAGGCTGTAAGCCAGACCCATTCTGGGAATTCAAGGAGCTAAAAAAGAGGAGGAGCAAGAATCGAAAGGGAGGAATTGACTGGTTCCGCTACCAAGAACGCGTCTTGAAGCCACTGTTGTATCCCTTTTACAACAGTCTAAAGCAGGATCGTACCAACATCCAGCTTATGGAGGATAGTGCTTCACCACATCGAGCCAAAGCCCTAAATGATTTCCATCATAGCCAGCAGATCAATAAGGTTGACTGGCCTCCTGGTATGATTTCTTGACTTACTATAGATTATACTCAAAGTTACTAATATTTAATATACAAAGTATAGCCTCTCCCGACTTCAACCCAATTGAGTCAGTATGGAATATCATGAGACAGAGGATAGCTGGCCGGAGACCTTTTCCAAACTCTAAGGCAGCAACAATTGAGGCATGGATAGATGAGTGGAAGAAATTGGAGGTGACTCTGATCAACTCGCTTATCACACGAGTTCCAGAAACACTCCAGAAATGCATTCATGATGAGGGTGGAAATCATTTTCAAGGCTAATTTACTTAATTCATGTTTTCTTTATTTTAATTAGAGCTTCATTACTTATAATATATTGTATTGTTGAGATATTCGTGATAGTGGTTCTTCTCATAGTCTTCATTCTATGTAGTTGCTGCACGAACGTTGTATGTACCATAACTTATTTTAAGCGTGAGTACGGATAAGGCACGAATCCAGATCCCCCCGCCACCGGATGGAAACTGGGAAGGCGAGGGTTATCGCGGCTTAGGCTCGGCTATTCCCAAACCGAAGTGCCGATCGGTTCAAGGCTCTACTCGGGTACGAGCAGACAAGTTTGGATAATTTACTGGTTGACTACCGGTAGGATTGTTGGAAGGTTTTGTCCTTCTATTCTCCCCTCCTTTCCTTCACCCAGCCGAGTAACCAATAAAGTTAGCAATATGGATGAGGAGGGATGGGGGTGAGAAGTTGCTGCTCGAGGAGATCATTCGGTAAGGGAGGCGGCTATCACATAGGAATGCAAAGTTGGGTATGATACTGTACGGTACTAGCACTCGAGGATGATTCAGTCTAAGTTACAGGTAGACGAGAGGCAAGGAAGCACAAGCACCGGTAAAAGGAAGGGTAACCCTCTTTCACCCACCACCAACCTTCTGACCTACCGTAGAGCTGCCGACTTCGTCCCACCCACTCCTTCCGTACCGCACCCTGCCGCTACCATTGTGGGTGGACTCTGCCGTCTCTTTCTCTACCTACTGCCACAGTATATATACAAAATACAGACGCTCACGCACACTCCCATAAATCGAAAACCCATGGATCCCCAGCAGCAGGAAACCCCCACATTGGGAGCCAGTGATAAGGCTCTTCAGGATGCAAGTTACTCTCTCTCTCGATCCAGTCGCAAGGCTACCCCACTCACAAACGACTAATCGGAACCCGTAGGAACTCTCCACCCTTCGAATCTTCCGTGCAACGCTGGAGTCTGTGAAACAAGTCGTCGACGGAATTCATCGTGATACGGTGACTGCGAAGGAGAATTGTGGTGCTGTCGTTGGTACGTTATCCCCCCCCCTTCTTTCTCGTCGCCCCAACCCGTTTCTGCCTGAGGTACCGAGGGAGGGGGCGGAGGGGTTGATACATACTGTAGACTAACGAAACCCCCCCATTGCCCCCCTTAACCCCCTCCTCCGCACCCTTCGCTCCGCTACCATATCCATATGCTAGGAGCGGAGGTGTTGAGTTGGTGGGTCGGGGTGTACTGTACTGTGGGGAGCGATATTGTAGACTTGACGAAGCGTTGGGAGGAGGTTATTCTGGAAACGTCGTCTTCGGCCTCTGCGGCAGCTGAGCCAGTACCGGGGGGGGCAGCAGGTGTGTCACCATCATAGCATGGCGATGGAGACCGGGGGGGGGGGGGGCTTTCGAGATGTCTAAACCGTTATAGACTACTATGCTAGCACATATTCCCCATGTCATCAAATGCAGCGTGAACATCCGCATTTGCTCTAGACACCGGCAAAAATGGGTAACTTCTTTTTGTATGATACGAGTAGCCGGAGACTCCTCATAACCGCTCCCTTTAGCAACGATTAAGTATGTTTGAAAGGTCCGAAACTCGGCACCAAAGGAAGGAATGAAGGAAGAGGCTATTCCCACCATCCACATGCGGCAGTTCGGTCCTGTACTAGTACTGCACAGTACTCGCACCACATGAGGACATTCACACCCCGCTTGTATCCTAGGCGGCTACAATCTACGAGTAGAGAATCCATCCACTGCACCGAGCGATCAGGTCAGGTACCGGTAGGTCACACACAATGCAGAAGCAGAATGGGAAGAAGGAAAAGGCCGAATTCACTGGATTTCCGGCACAGCGAGGTTTGACCGTGGAGGATCATTCCTTCCCACCCAGTATTATCCATTCAGATCAGGTATCATACCAGTACCGTCCTGGCAAAGTATGGTAACCCCTCCCCCACTCCATCACTTCTGACAACAACAAAATCTACTCGTAAGCTACCATACGCGTAGCTATAAGCTAAGAAAACCAGAACGAGCAGCATTCCCTACCGTACCATACTCGTACGGTACCCATCATCTTATCGTACCTCCTAACTATGATACCGGTACTTGCACGAGCCGTTTTAACTAACGTTCCCGACCGTGTTCTTGGCCACCACCTAGAGATTAGCCACCCCACAACAACCTCGCAGATAGTACTTTCAATCCAATTCCTCAACGACAACCCAATTTCCCAAAATGGCAGAGATGTCCACAATTCAAATACGGGAAGAGGCTCTCTCAGAAGCATTTTCTTACTTGAAGGACCACCCCGAAGCAAGTTACCGTTCAGTTGCACGCCGATTCTCACTAAATAAGACTACCCTGATAAACCGCTACGAAAACCGGACAAGAGCCGCACGCGATGCCCACCATAACCAGCAAAAGTTCACTCCGGCAGAGGAGGATCAGATAGTGAGATGGGTGATAGAATTGGACGACATGGGAATACCGCCAAGGGGGCATTTGGTGAGGAAATTGATGTTGGGGATGTTGCAGGATCGGGGAGATCTTGCAAACAATGGGAGTCAGCAACTAGGAAAGAGATTTATTGATCGCTTTCGGAAGAGACATGCAGCTCTTGGTAGTCGGTTTGCTCAAGCTGTTAATCGAGAACGGGCACTTGCGGGTGATTCTACAGTATTAAATCACTTTTTTAATCGCCTAATCGAGATTCGAAGTCAGTACCATATTCTCCCAGAGAATATCTGGAATGTCGATGAGAAGGGTTTCCTTCTAGGTGTATCGAGTCGGGAAAAGGTTCTTTGTCGCAGTACAAGAAAGAATCCCAGGCTGATTCAAGAGGGAAGTCGAGAATGGATAACCTTAGTGGAAGCTATTGGAGCAGGAGGAGAGACGATAGCACCCTATATTGTCTATAAGGGTGAAGCTCAATATATGGGATGGCATGATTATGAGGAACGGGAGGAGGCCACATTCGCTCTCTCACCAACTGGGTGGTCCAATAACTATATGGGTTTCAAATGGCTTTCTGAGCATTTTCATCCTTACACTCAACCAGCCGATCACGATGCATATCGACTATTACTGATTGACGGTCATGGTTCTCACCTGAGCTATGAATTTATCTCATTCGCTCTTCAGCATCATATTCGGCTTTTATGCTTTCCATCTCATGCAGCACACCTTCTCCAGCCCCTCGATGTGGGTATTTTCTCTCCCCTCCAGCGCTACTATGGTCAGGAAGTGGACATCTGGTCAAGAAACCATGGTCCTCTTGCGTGGATACACAAGGGAGACTTTTTTCCTATGGTAATGCGGGCACGTACGAGGGCTCTAACTAAGAATAACATTCTGAGTGCCTTCCGCGCGACCGGAATCTGGCCAATTAATCAACGTCGTGTACTTGACGACCCTACCCGTCAAAATCCTGATCCAGCATCCTACCGACATACCCGCCACCTACCTCCCCCTACCTGGCAGCATGAACATATTGCTGAGATGGAACGCCTTGCCCTGCAGTCCTCTGAATCTACTGTAACACATACCTTTATCCGTCAACTTGCTTCTGCTGCTTATACCAGTGCTGCAGAAGCCCCAGTATCAGCTGAACTCCTCCGCCAAAAAAAGGAAAAGCAGCCTGCAAGTAAAACAGACCGTCGAGTTATTACTAAGGCGAAAGTAATTGGGATCAGGGAGCTTCACTGGCTACGGAAGAAAAGACTACTTGATGAGGCAAAGGCTCGTGACAAGAGGAGGAAGCAACTTGAAACTAAGCTGAAAAACACATCTGCTAAACGGTAGGTAGCATTAGTTCAAGAATTGAAAAGCTTGGATAGTGAAGTTACGGGAGTGAGGGACAGTGTCATTGCTGGGGTCAATACGATCGATGGTACTTCAGACATGGAATGAGACCCCATTGGGGACACTCTCCACCGACCACCCTTATCTGAAATCTCGTTTAACCAAGCGGGTGATCCAGGACCTGCGACTGCTGCTTTCCGGAGCCAATGTCTGGACTAGTTTTTTTTTTTTTTTCTTGCTATATCCTGATTTGTTACTCAGTCAGTTTAGTATTTTGTCTTTTTGTATGGGCAGTTTTCTTCTCTGACTTTTAATTTTTCCGCTCAAATGAACTCTGAGAATCAGTAAACCCTATCTGTCATAATATTTATCCGGAATTGAGTCCAATGTCATTGGCTTTCATGAGGATATCATTCCATAGGTCATTGTTGTCAAGTGGCTAATCTCTAGGTGGTGGCCAAGAACACGGTCGGGAACGTTAATACTTGTAAGAACGGGATATGGGTGTGGTAAAAAAAAAAAAAGTAAAAAAAAAAGGTGTCGTAGTCTACCGTACCGCCCGCTCCCATCCCTTTCATCTCTTAACAGATCCACCTCCCCTTCGCGTAACTTGCCTGACTCTTTTTTATTTTTATTTCATATGCTTATTGATTCTGGTTCAAAAATGTACATGCACCTTGCGGTATGGCAATAGAAAGAACCTTGATTCCGGTACGGAGCGGTGGGGGAACGCGGCTGGTGCAGCAGTATCTTCAAAACGGAGCAAAATAGCCCCTCATATCACCTACAATGATCAACAAAGGAAAGTAAAGAAATCCTTGCCCCCAGGCCTAGGCCCAGAGCATAGAAAACACATGAAAGGTAAACCTCCACCACCTCCACTCCTGGGTGCCCCCAGCAGCAAATGAAAGCAAGGAAGAATATATAGTAGTGAAACCATGCAGCCAGTAGAGCCTCGAACAAATTGGGCCCCCTAGTAAGTGAACCAGAAGAGCAGGATAATCCTGCTGACCTGGAAGAAGATGTGGAGTGCAAAACAGAGTTTGCTCATATTGCAGGTATTGTGGGTTGAAAACCAGTCATAGAGGAGGCAATATAATTAACCAAGTGAAGAATGAGGTTGACTGAGGACCATGCAGAGAGACATTGGGACCTAAGCTGTTGATGTCCTGAAGATAGGCTTCATTCTGCCTGGCCTTGGCTGGACAAATAGAATAGTATGCTTGAAGTCTTTCTCATCCTCCTCATAAAGAGGACAGAGTATAGGTTCCTTGCTGGAATACTAAAATCTGTAAGCTACAAGGTAGCTCTTTCCTGCCCACATCGGATAGAGACGACCTGCCACAAACCTCGGAAGGCCTATAAAGACATGGGGAGTAGTGGAGGACATGTAGTGGTAGGATACCCAGGGGGGTATCTAAATATCCCATCCGACTAGTAGAGACTCTTTCGATTTTGATTTAAGGCTATGATAGGAGAAGGAACCCAGGACCTCTTAAGTCCAAGCAACAATTAGGTGGGGGGCAGCTAGAGCTAGGACAGTTGGCAGAAGATCCTTAATGGAGTAGATTGTTGTATTGAGTGAAATGTGTTTGTAGTCAGAGGATAGGATCAAGGACTAGAGTGTTGGCATAGCATACCCTTTAAGACCCTTGAGGAGAGTACAGTTTGAGGGAGTCCACCACCTATCCCAGGTTGTGATCCCCAAATAAAGACAGGCATTGGTGGAATTCATGGAGGAGGGAGAGCTAGTAAGCCTGACGGCAGCTGCCTTCTGCTTGAAAAGTAGGATCTTATTAAGCAGAGAGAGAGTATTATAATAACCCTAGGTAATAGAGCTATAGCAACCTATGTCTATGCCCATACATAAGACCAAGAGGTCAGATAGCAGACTACATGGGCATGCTGGTGCATGTCTGAGGGATATCCGATGGTCTGGGTATCCTGAAGAACAGAAGGTACTTAAGGAATAGGTGTACCTAAGTAGCGGAATTAATGTGACTATGTCCACTCCGGCCTAAGGATAGGTTGGAAGGCTGAGTGAGTTTACCATGTCTAGGAGAGTCACATTACCCTACCATGGAGACCAGCTTTGTGTCACCATGGATATATTTACCCTACCTTTGAGATGCTATTACCCTACCTTCTGTCAGAAATGTTAGGATTGTTTGTTACTCAATAACAATCAACAGGCACTTGCTTGCATACTGATCTGAGGACTACGCGAGGAGCTATAGTGCTCCAAACATGCTGTAACATGGCAGGATTGTTCCTAACAGGTACCTATGGCCCCAAGGTTTGCCTCAGGTGTCATAGGCTAAAATGAGTGAAGTTGCCATCTTACTAGTTAAGTAGAGTTTATGAAGACATGTCCATAATACTGTATATATCGCTGCCGTCTGTCCCACTGTAGGCTGTTTGCAGGATATATAAGGGGGCCAAGGTGAGAAGGTCAAGTACCTTCTCGAGAAGGAATGGAGTAAAATGAACCAAAACTGGCAGAGTTAGCATGAGCTATCCAGAAGGGTCCTCAGAGTACTCCTGGGTGGTGCCAGAGACATCTGGAATGGTTTTTCACCAATCAAGCCTACATGTGCCCCTTTGCCATAGGCTCTTTGTGGGTTGTTTGAGGACTCTAGTAGCATGCTTCTTATCATAGTGAGTGGTGTGCCAGGGGTAAGAGACCATGGGTAGTAGCCATGGGTCATACCGCTACTACAGCTCTCTACCAGAGTGCCTTAGACCTTCTAAGTTTGTAATCAAGATAGATTGAACTTAACTGGAAGACAACTGATGTCTACAGGTACTTGCATAGGTCATAGCATATGGGAAGAGAGTTATTTAGTTAGCTTTCCTAGGTGTCTCAATAGTTAGCTACTGACAAAACTCTGATGCTATCACACGCCGGGTCTGAGGGGCGGGCAGTCCAAGGCACACCAAGATCAGAGGATGTTAGAGTTCGGAGGCAAGGTATGGGTACAGGCATACAACTGAGCCAAGTTAGATGAGGTATGAGATTCAGGGGTTCAGGGGTTCAAGGTCAAGGTTCACAGATTGAGGAGGACCCAAAGCAAAAAAGAGGTGTAATTCCTAGGTACAGGTATCCGAATTCAATTGAGGTTTATTTATACTCATCGTACCAAATCTGGCTTATAATAGAATGCTGCCCTGTCAGCAGCCTAATGCCAGCCAGGATCCATCCATGGGACTGGGGCCCTGCTACCCCTTCTAAAAACAGGCAACTAAATACAAGATACTGGTCCTCTGACCCAATACCATTAAACACTCCAGTGAGTGAGTACCAACACCAAAGCTAAAGTGCAACTTAAAGTTCATCAACAGTCTAGCACCCATCTGCTCCACCTAGCCAGGCCATGAAAATCCTAAGAAAATTACATAAAACACTACCACTAGCAGTACTGCTCTGGCCTTATAGCCCACACCTAAAGATGCAATCATGAACAAAATAAATCCCTCTCCAAAAGCCTACTAGCAACCCACTCAAGCATTCAAATTGCAGGACGAAGAAGAGCTGTGACAGCTCCTTCATCAACTAGTTTTCTAGACTCCTTTCCATAATAGCCATCATAAGCCACCACAGATGTTGGTATTATCATTATAGGTATTTCAACCTATGTAGAGCTGTTCATGTCCACCTCTTCATATTCCTCTGAAGCCTCAGACTTTTAGGTAGCTGGACAGGGGCAAAAAGGGTAAACAGGTGAATGGGATTTGTATGGGCTATCACAGTTCATATACCTGAGTGTGGTATGGGTGCAGGGATGGCCATGAGGATGGTAGGTAGCAGTAGGGCAGGACTGATCCCCAGTAGGGTGAGGGAGGAGGCACCAGTGGTAAAATGCAGGCAGGATCTATTTAATGCTATGGTGACCAAACTTATAGCAGTTGGCACACTTAGTGTATTTGATGAAGTATAGATGGTACTTCGTTCAGTAGGTATTGGAGAAGGTGGAGAGGTGTTTGCCAATGAAAGAAGGAGCCTTGGATCCAGTGTTAGAAATAACAACAGTTGAGGTGAGTTTGCTGATACATACTAGATCAGAGGTAAGCCACCTAGGCTGCTTAGTAAGAGATAAGCCTGAGTTAAATGTGGTGAGTTCTTGGGTAAGTGATGCCATAGAGGTAGAGGTAGCAATGCCATGTACCAGAAGCTGAGTGGCAGGGGTGTCAAGGTAGACAGTAGAGGCACCAGAAATGAGGTGCAAAAAGGTGCCAACTTTGCTGCTGATAGTTGTGGCTCTAACCATGTCCATAGTAGTGAGAGTAATATGCCTATCCCAAAAGGAGACAGACTGAAAGAAATTAGAGGCCAGGGGCTGGTTGATGCTGTCACGTAGCTGTACAGCAGTAATGGTAAGGGGGGTAGCATCTTGTTTGTTGATGAGTCAACACTCGCGCATGGTAAGGTTCTGTTTCTTGTTGGTAAGGGGCTTAACAGAAGTAGTATAGGGTTTGGCTGGCTTGGGGCCAGGCTTCATGGATTTCTGAGAAGGCTTCCTTGCCCTCAGAGTGATGGTAGCCTAAGATGGAGGAGCTGCCAGACTAGGAGGTTGGGTATAGGGAAGGGTAGAAGGGAGAGGCAGGACAGAGGGCTGCTCTGTAGTATCAGTACTGGGAAGTACTGGTGAGACAGTGGTAGGAGCAGGCTGAAATACGGTGGAGGCTTGGAGGGTGTTCACTTCCTCAGTAAGGACAATGATGTACTTGGTAAGCCCATCAGTTGCCTTCCTGTAGTCTGTATGCAATATCTGCAACATGTAGATTGAAATGCGAAAGGATCTTCCAAAACTGTAGGGTGTTTCGACCTGGTCCTTTTCTGCCAACTCTTCAAACATGCTCATGAAGGCCCCATGAGGGTTGCCTCCAAAATCGTCTGCTGAGTATCACAGTAAACTTGTGGTAGTGCCACTGTATGGCTGTTTAAGTAAGAGGGGGTCCTGAGGCCGAAACATAGGTGATAAGTGACTCTGCGAAGTCCTGTCAGGCTGTGTAGATGGGAGTAGAATGAGAGGGAGGGTAGACCCCATGATGAAAGTGATAAGGAGAAACTTTAACCCCAGTTGGGCCAAAGAAAGGGTATTGTGAAATGGTACAGTAGTGGATAAAGTATTTTCCTAGCACATAAGAAAGAGTATCCATAGGAAACTACCAGGTTGCGTAAAGAAAGTAAAATATAAAAAGGCATACCCCTTTATGTACAAAGGAAACCCTCCTTGATCACTGATACAAAAGAAAGTCCTTGACATCCTGTGCAGCCATGATTCTTCCATCGGGTTACATCAAGTTCTGTTGCGTAGCAATACCTCTTAATCATCCTACAAGGAAATCCAATAAAGCAGCCAAGAAAAACCACATCCAATAAATGCAACCACAAACCCAATATCATTAACCCTCCATCATCGCGTAGCCATAACACTAGTCCCTCTCTTCCAATACCGAAGTTCCTTGAGGTGCGATACTCTCGCAAGGGCCCAAGCTTATAGGGGTAGCACTCATGGAATTGTTCCAAAGCCCAGAGTCTCTTAACCGAGTCAGTGGTTTCCTAGGTGCCCTCTTTGTATCGCCTCCATCAGATCAGGTATTGTAAGTAGTTCCTAACAAACTTGGTATCCAAGACCTCCTCCACCTGACATTCTTGTTCTCTATCCACTTCCACAGGTGGTGGTGGCTGGATTGCCTGTCCAGGAAGGAGATTATATGAGGCCAGGTCAAGGAGGGTGATATAGAATACATTGTGGATCCTCATAGAGGGTGGATGGTCCAACCTGTAGGCATGGGTCCCTATCTGGATGAGGATAGGATAAGAGCTAAAGCATTTATTATCTAGTTTCAGGGAAGGCTATTTGGTTTGAATATTCTTAGCATTTAACCAAATGTGATCTCCAATTTGGAAATCAGGAGCCAGGAGTCTCTCCTTGTCAGCATACTCCTGTTACCGATATTGAACAAAGGCAACTTTGGCCCATAAGTGGATGTCGATATCTTTGATGTAATCCACAAACATTCCAGCCACAGGTTCATCAGAGGTCTGCTCAGCTGTATCTAAGAAGTCCATATAGGGGTTGTAACCACGATTGGCAAAGAAGGGGAAAATACCTATAGTCTCGATAGCCTGGTTGTTGGCAGCAAACTCAGCTATTAGTAACCATTGGGCCCAGTCCTCTTGCGGGTAGTTGACATAGGCTCAGAGGTACTGTGCCATAATGTCATTAACACCTTCTATCTGTCTGTCTGTTTGCGGGTAGAAGACTGTCAAGAGTTTCCAGTCTATTTTCAGCTTAGTACATACTGATTACTAGAAGTCAGATGTAAACTGGATGCTGTGGTCCAACACAATTGAACAGGGGTGTCCATGGTGTTTTCAAACGTGATAAAGGTATAGCTCAGCTAGCATGCATGTATTGATAGTGGTACGGCAGAAGATCAATTGGTGTATCTTAGATAGTCTGTCAACTACCTCCAAGATAGAGTCATGTCCATGGCTCCCTAGTAGCCTGGTGATAAAGTACATCAATACATATTCCCAGGGGTGGTCAGGAATAGGTGAAAGACATGGGATACTGAAGGGGGCATGGTGGGAGGTTCAGCTCCATTGGCAGGTGTGACAATTGGCTATGAACCAACTGATGTCGTATCTCATACCTAGCCAGAAGAACTGTCATGATACCAGTTCATGAGCTCTGGCTGAGCCCAGGTGTCGTACTGAGAGTTTGTCAAGGGCCTCCTGGATCAGTCAGTGGCAGAGTTGGTTATGTGCCAGTACAAAGTAACACTTGTGGAGCAGGATACGATAATTGTCCTGTTTATACTGGTTCAGGAAAATAACATGAGAGTGTTGGTCACCATTGTCCAAGGCCTTCAGGATCTGCTTGGTGACAGGGTAACCAGTATATACTTCCTTTCACAGTTCTTCCAGGGGGGATGCTCCAGTTAGAAGTGAAAGGTTCGTCAATGAACCTATGGGTTAGGACTTCAGCACTACCTGGGTTCAATTACCCTTCCATTTCTCTGCCTCCTCCAGCATCTTGTTTTTAATACCAGTCAAAGCCTCAGCCTTGCCGTTCAACTTTCATGCTTGGTATTCGATTTAGTAATTGAACTGGAACAAGAACTTGGACCAATGGGCCTGTTGGTTGTTCGGCAGCCTTTTGGTGGTAAAGTGCATGAGGTTGATGTGATTAGTTAGGATTGTCACCTGTTGTTTGGTGAGATAGCGTCGCTGTTCCTTGGAGGCTCGGACCACACCCAGGAGTTCCTTGTTATAGATGTCATGATTGTACTTGGTGGGACTGTATTTGCAGGAGTAAAAGGTAACAGGATGGAGATGTGTAATGTTATCCTTTTAGGACAGGACACTGACAGAGATGAAGTTAGAGGCATTGGTTTTGATGATTACTTCCTTGTGGAAGTCAAAGTGAGCGAGGACAGGGGCAGTGGTAAAGGCTTCTTTTAACTATTCGAAAGCCTGTTGATATTTGGGAGTCCACAGGAAGGGCTGGTTTTTTTTGGTAAGGGTGGTAAGGGGATATGCCAGACAGGAGAAGACATGGATAAACTGGTAGTACAAGTTGACAACATTGAGGAAGGGGCCAACCTCTCATACACAGTTGCGTATAGGCCAAGTGGTAACATTTTCTGCCTTAGCATTGTCTATTCAGATACCCTTGTGGCTGATGATAAACTCTAGGTATTCCATATGACTGACCTGAAACTCCCATTTCAGGGGCTTGAGCTTGAGGTTAGCTTTCTGTAAGGCTTTTAGTATCCAGCATATGATACATGTTCAGCCTATTCCTCTTCTCTTTTGCTGTATATCAGGATGTCGTCCAGGTATGCCATACAGAACTGATCCAATTCCTGTTGCAGGATCTTATTGATAAAGGCCTGGAAGGTGGCGGGTGTGTTGGTAAGGCCAGATGGCATCATGTTAGATTACAGGAGTCTAAAGCAGGTTCAGAAGGAGGTCTTCCAGTGATCTTTCCGTTTCATGAGAACCTGGTTGTAGGCTCCTTAGATATCAAGTTTAGAATAAATCTTGGGGTCTGCAATGTTCATGAAAGTTACGATTAGTAGGGGGAGGGGGCCACATTCCTTGAGGATTTCTTAGTTCAATCCTTGATAGTCGACACAGAGTCTCAGGATGCTATTCTTTTTTTTGATAAATAGGACCAGGGATGCCACAGAGAAGGTAGAAGGGCTAATAAAATCCTGTTCTAGGTTTTCATCAATCCATCCGTTTAGGGCAGCGAGCTCGGGCAGGGACAGGTTGTAAAGATGGTCAAAAGATGGGATGAAGCCAGGTTTCAGGGGTATATCATTGTCTGCTCCGGGCTGGCTGGGCAGCTGTTGGGTTTGTTCTTTTTCCAGGAATATAGCTAAGAAGTCATGGTATGCAAAGAGGGCAATTTCTGTAACATTCTGGTATTCCAATACGGTGTGGTTCAAGGTACATTGGATGGCATAGGCTTTAAGAAAGTGTGGGATCTCATGCTTGATTCATTAGATACCGGTTACATCAGCGGTACAGTTCTTCTGGTGGTAGTTAGATTCAAAGGTAACTGTATTGGTAGTAAAGTGGACAGTAACATTATGTTGTTTCAACCAGGAGATGCCGAGGGTGAGAGGGTAACCACCCAGTTTGATAATGAAGGCAGAGATGTTATCTACATGGTTGTTTATCTTTAGGTCGATGCGAGCGATAGAGATGATCCCACTAGAGCTGATGGGTCTCCTATCTATAACAGACAGGTGTACAGGTTCTTTGAGTTAATACAAGAGGAGGTGGTGACGGCTAGTAAAGTCTATATCCATGAAAGCATAGCCAGTTGATCCATCCAGAGTCAATAAGGGCATGGGCTCGCATTACATATTGGTTGTCTATGATGTCACAAGTAACTACCAAGTAGTTATTCTCAATTTTATTTTCCATTTTGTCCAAAGATAAACTTGAAATAACTAAACAAGGAGGAGACTTAACATGTACCATGTCAGTGCTGGAGTCTGTACATGGGACTACTAGTTTTATGACTCTTCTTGGACAGGGAGGGGCTCCTATCAAGCATTGACAGAATGGGCGCTGGCACAATACATGGAGCAGGGTCCCATAACAGGACAAATACAAGCCATATGCCTATGTTCTCCATAGTAGAGGCAGAGCCCCTAGTTGATCCATTCTTGCTGTTCGGCAGGAGAAAGCATTTGACGACCTGTGGAGAGGTCCATAGGGCTGGAGGCAGTACTGGTAGCTGTAGAGGCGGGGGCCAGAGCAGGGACAGCAAGACAAGGCATGGCAAGAGTAAACGTTCTCCAAGAGGCAGAAGAGAAACCTTTCTTTTTAGCCGCACATGCATGAATGTTGTTGTCTAGTTGCTTGAGGAGGGCGAGGTACTTGTTTATAGGTTCAGGGATGGGGAAGACATGTACTAGGGTATCTTTCAGTTCTGTACTAAGACCTTAGTAGAGGGAAGTGCATTTAGCGGCATTGTTCCAGTTGGTGTTGACAGCCAGGTATTGGAAGTTAGTGAGGTATTCTATGAAGGGATAGTTCTTTTGCTAGAGGCTCCTCGGAGCAAGTTCTGCAGTTTGTACTTGGTCAGAGTCACCGAGGGCTTGTTCCAGTTTGACAAGAAGCACGTCCATATTCTGGAAGTCAATATATTCGGCAGTGACCAGATGTTGGATCTGCAAGAAGACAAGTTCGAGGAGGAGGCTAATGGTATAGGCAAGGTAGTATTGTTCGTAGTTGAACTGGTAGTTGTTATCCTGGGGTTTCATCCATAATTGGGCGGCGAAGGGGTGGAGTTTGGAGATGGTGTCATTAACCTGTTTGGGGTTGGGGATTAAGACTTGTTTGTTACGACCAGTAGGAGCTCCAGCAGCAGGAGGAAGCATGTGGGTGAGGGTGGTATTCAAGGACCTAAGGGTGACATAAACCTGTGTGAGGCTGGCTTTAACAATAACGTGCTGTGCTTCCAGGCCTTGACCCTCAGTTTGAGCCTTGTCTTGTTCTTGGATCAGGACGTTGCAGTGTTGTTGCAATTGTTGGTACTGAGGAGTCTGTTCTTGCGGCACTGGTGTTGGGTTTCTGGAAGAGATAACAGGTATGCTTGGTACCTAGTTAGCCAGGTTTCTACTATGGGTAGACTGGGTTCGAAGCTGGTCAGGGGTCAGATGTTAGATGTCCTCATCGTTTGAGGCTGCAAGGGCATGAAGGAGACCAGTGAGGTTATCAGGTAGGTGTGACATGGTTTGGTGTGGGTTGGGTCCTGGTAGATACAATCTTGTATAACAGATAGGGTCTGAGGGTAGGGTAGCCCAAGGCACACCACTATCAGAGCAGACAAGAGTTCAGAGATGAGGTCTGGGTACCAGTGTACAACTATACTGAGTGGTATGAGGTTTAGGGTTCAGGAGTTTAGGGTCAGGGTTCACAGGTTCAAGAGGACATGGAGCAGAAGAGAGGTGTAATTCTAAGGTGCAGGTATCTGAATTCAATCTAAGTTTATTTATATGTGTTATGCCAAACTAATATATGATCAAGAACTACACC
Organism: Tuber aestivum; assembly: GCA_900010015.1. Taxonomy (NCBI): domain Eukaryota; kingdom Fungi; phylum Ascomycota; class Pezizomycetes; order Pezizales; family Tuberaceae; genus Tuber; species Tuber aestivum. The sequence goes on from LN891206.1 coordinate 77,941, forward strand.
AATGATAGCTTGACACCAGTTGCGATCCACCAATGGGACTGGGGCCCAGCTACCCCTACAAATAACTGGCAACTAAATACAAGATACCAAACCTCCAAGCTCAAACCATTACCTACCTCCCATGAGCATGTCAACACAAAAGGCTAAAGTACAGGTTCATCACCAGTCCAGTACCCATCTACCCCATCTAGTCAGACTGTGCGAATCCCAACCAAATCAAATAAAATACTACCACCAGCAGCAATACTCCTGCCTTGTAACCTACACCTAAAGGCACAATTATGAATAAAAGAAACCCTACTGCCAAAACGTGCCAGCAATTCAAGTAAGTGTCCAGATCGCAGGGTAAAGAAGTACCATCACACCCTCCTCATCAACTAGTTTCATAGACTCTTTCCCATAATAGCCGCCCTAAGGCGCCCCAGAAGTTGGTGTTACCATCATAGGTATCCCAACCTATATAGAGTTGTCCATATCTACCTCTTCTCCATGTTCCTCTGAAGTCTCAGACTCTTGGGTAGCTGGAGAGGGGCAGGAAGGGTAGACAGGTGAGTGGGATTTGTGTGGGCAGTTACAGTTCACACACCTGAGTGTGGCATGGCTACAAGGCTGGCTACAAAGACTACAAGTAGCACTGGGGCAGGAGTGATCCCCAGTCGAGTGAGGGAGAAGACACCAGCGGCAGGAAGCTGGTAAGATGCATTTGATGCTATGGTGACCAAACTTATGGCAGGTGGTACACTGGGTGTATTTGTTGAAGCGTAGATAGCACTCACTTCAGTAGGTATTGGTGAAGGCTAAGAGGTATTTGCCAATGAAAGAGGGAGCCTTGTGTGCAGTGATAGAAATAACAACAGTTGAGGTGAGTTTGCTGGTACATGCTGAATCAGAGGTAACCCACCTTGGCTGCTCAGTAACAGACAAGGCAGAGTTGAATGTAGTGAGTTCTTGGGTGAGAGAAGCCAGAGAAGTAGAGGTAGCAATGCCATGTACCAGAAGCCGAGTGGTAGGGATGGTAAGATGGACAGTAGAGGCACCAGGAATAAGATGCAAAAAGGTGCCAACTTTGCTATTGACAGTTGTGGCTCTAACTGTATCCATAGTGGTGAGAGTAATATGCTGTAATGACTCTGTATTATATAGAGCTATAGCAACCTAGGTCTACTCCTATACATAAGACTAAGAGGTTATATGGTAAACTAGTCAGACATGCTGGTGCATGTCTGAGGGATATCTGATGGTCTGGGTGTCCTAAAGAATAGAAGCTGCATAGGGAATAGGTGTACCTAAGTAGTTGAAGTAATGTGACAATCTCCACTCTAGCCTAGAGATAGGTGAGAAGGCTGTGTCAGTTTACCATATCTAGGATAGCTATATTACCCTACCATGGAGACTAGTTTCATGTCACCATGGACATTCTTACCCTACCTTTAGCACAATATTATCTGACATTCCATCAGAAATGTTCTTGGAGGAATTCTGGGAAATGTTAGCATTGTTTGTTACACAAGGACAATTGCTAGGGACTAGCTTGCACACTGATTAGAAGACCACAGGAGGATCTATAGTCCTCCAAACATGCTGTAACTTGCCACAATAATTTCTAACACATACCTGGGGCCCCAGGGTTTACCCCAGGTGTCATGGGCCAATAGGGATGGAGTTGCCATCTTACTAGTTAATTGGTGTCCATGAAGACTTGTCCATAACACAGCATATATCACTACCATTTGTGCAACCTGAAGCTGTTTGCAGGATATATAAGGGGATCAAGGTGAGAAGGTCAGGTACCTTCTCCAGAAGAAACAGAGTAAAACAGGCCAAAACTGACAGAGTTAGTGTGAGCTATCCAAAAGGGTCCCAAGAGTAGTCCCAGGTAGGGCCAGACACATCTGGGAAGGTTTTACACCAATTATACCTACCTGTGCCCCTTTGCCGTAGACTCTTTGTGGGTTATTTGAAGACTCTTAAAGCATAATACTTCTCATGGTGAGTGGCATACTGGGGGTAATGGACCATGGGTACCACGCACGGGTCCCGCTGCTGCCACAGCTCCTCAAGGGAGTATTGTAGTCCTTCTAAGTTCGTAATCATAATAGATAGCACTTTGCCAGAAGACAGTTGATGTCTATAGGTGCTTGCATAGGTCATGGCATATGGGAAGAGTCATTTAAGTAACCTTCCTAGGTGTCTCAACAGTTAGCCACTAATGCGACTCCAATATGCAGAAGTTTTCTCTCCAGCAGGTGTATTGGTAAACACCTCACCAGAACTGATATACATATGTTAAGAATCCTGCTAGAGGTGGGGTGCAACAGGTAGCAATTCTCACTTGGGTAAGGTAATAGTTCTTAGGCTATTACCTACTTGACGTAGATAGTTAAGTTCTTTGACCTTTATCTCATTGCACCTATGCCCTTAATCTTCTTAAGTCCTTGCTTAGCACTTACTCTTCATGGTCGTGGAAGGAAGGACAATTCTTGGATTTCTTAAGATAAATCTTAAAGAGTGTAAAGGTAGGTATTTATTGGTAAAATATGATGATAGGAAATAAGCGAGAAGAACGTGGGAAGAGCTCATACTCGGGGTCCTAGTGATTCTTTATATATTGGCACTTCACCAGCCATGACTCATATCTTACATTACGTGAACCCTATGACTCATAACTATGAGTCAGGCAAAATCCATCAGCCGACTGCTATGAGTTGGTGCGCAACCTACCTAAAACCAATCAAAAAATAATAACCAAGTCAGGTGGGCAACTTGCGTCACCTGATTAAAACTCATGACTTGTACCTAAGTGAGGTGCAAAAATCATAACCTTATAACATCATGTACCTAACAAGTGTGTGTTACTAATAGGTAAGCATAATAACCTATAGTGCAATAGGGTGCGTCATGTGAAATCCCAACATACTTATAGCTCGGAATCTCAAGCTATGTAAAATCGGTCTCGCTTAGTTACCCTTTGTAACATTAGCTCCCAACTTCCTCAGCCCGAGTCCTATTGGGCTTACATCAGTCTTTCCTCCAATCCCAATGCCCTTGTAACGACCCTACGATACAGAGCTATGGTAACCTAAGTCTACGCCCATACATAAGACCTACAGGTCAGATGCTAGACGAGGCGGATATGCAGGTGCCTATCTGAGAGATATCTGATGGTCCGGAAATCTCTAAGAACAGAAGGTACTGAAGGAATAGGTGCACCTAAGTAGTGGTAATAGCGTGACAATGTCCGCTCTGGCCTATGGATAGGTCAGAAGGATGGGTGAGTTTACCCTACGTAAGGAAGTCACGTTACCCTACCATGGAGACTGACTTTGTGTCACCATGGACATACTTACCCTACCATTGGGACACTAGTACCCTACCTTCCGTCGGAAATGTTATCGGAGGAATTCCGGGAAATGTTAGGATTGTTTGTTACTCAATGACGATCAACGGGCACTTGATTGCACTTTGATCGGAAGACTACGGATGGAGCTATAGTGCTCAGAACAAGCTGTAACTTGGTAGAATTATTCCTAACAGGTACCTGCGGCCCTAGGGTTCGCCCCGGGCATCATGGGCCAAAAAGGGTGGAGTTGCCGTTATGCTAGTTAAATGGAATCTATGAAGACATGTCCATAACGCTGTATGCGTCGCCGCCGACCCTCCGACCGGAAGCTGTTCGCAGGGTATATAAGGGGGCCAAGGTGAGAGGATCAAGTACCTTCTCTAAAAGGAACGGAGTAAAACGGACCAAAACTGACGGAGTTAGCGTGAGCTATCCAGAAGGGTCCCCAGAGTAGTCACGGGTAGTGCCGGAGACATCTGGGAAGGTTTTACGCCAATCAAGCCTACACGTGCCCCTTTCCCGTAGGCTCTTTGCGGGTTGTTTGAAGACTCTAATAGCATGATACTTATCACAGTGAGTGGTGTGTCGGGGGTAAGGGGCCATGGATAGCACCTATGGGTCCCGCTGCCAACACAGCTTTCCGTGGGAGCGTCATAGACCCCCTAAGTTCACAATCAAGAAAGATAGAACTTAGCCGGAGGACAGCTGATGTCTACGAAGGCTTGCATAGGTCACAATACATGGGAAGAGAGTCATTCAGTTAGCTTTCCTAAGGGTCTCGACAGTTAGCCACTGACGAGATGCCGATGCGCCGTAGTTTTCACTCCGGCAGGTGTATTGGTAAACACCTTGCAGGAACTGATGTGCATATAGGAAATTTCTGCTAGAGTGCACTGACACCTATGGCCCTTCGGGGACACGGAAATGGTGCCGGGGCAACCCTTAGGGAGAAGGGCATACTCATGATGGTCGGGGTAACCTGATGGGGGAGTTTTTAGTATAAGTCTGACTACTTAAA